>CAKNYM010042998.1:25161-51913 GCA_932195095.1 Andricus curvator | reverse complement strand
TCAATTAAAAATGAAACTTGAATAATAAGCAAAAATACCCTTATAATACATACATACATTGATTAGCAGTTCGAACTCGAAAGTTCATTGCCTCACTACCCGATTCGGGTAGTGTTTCTAGGTGGATATTTACTACCAATGTGGGCCCACCACACCCACGACGGGCCAACAGCACGCAGGTATTCCTGAACGGTTACCCATCCAAGTACTAACCGCGCCCAACAATGCTTAACTTCAGTGATCTTACGAGAACTGGTGTTTCCAGCGTGGTATCGCCGTTGGCATCTAAATTATATAAACGTTTTAATGCAAATAATTGTTCAATGATTTTTATTTTCTTAACTGAATATCGAATCGAAATATAATTTTAAAAGTCATAGATAATAATTTTTTTTTTTATGATTAAGTGATGTTTTTTGATGCACGAATTTACAGAAATTGCCGTGAAAGGAGTTTTTGATTCAATTTTCAAAATTATATGTACATATAATAACACGCTGTTATTTTTCTATTGAAATTTATTTAAACACTCCCTTGCAAATACATGTTCAATGATTTTCATATTGTGAACCGATAATCGGATCAGAATATAATTTTTTAAATTATAGGTATTAATGTTTTCATGATTTAGCGATATATTTTGATGCTCTCATTTACAAAAGTGTCCGTCAAAGTACCCGCAAATGGCATTGTAGGAAAATTATATTCTTTTCTCACAATATTCAATTACATAACGTGCAGTGGAAATTTTCAAATGATGTTTCGACCTTTAATATTAATAATAGTAATAGTAAATTCTAGTTATTCTAGTTAGTCGAAAATTGGGTGAATGATAAAAATTGGTAGAAAAGTTTGCGCACGCATATAAAATACAATGCATGTCCTACATTTCAGATAGGCACTTATTCTACGTAGGTTCAAATGTCACTCAAAAGTAATATTTGAAAGAATACGGCATCCATTGAGGCGTATTTTTATAAAGCCAGAACATCCGACTCGAGCACTGCTCGAGTGGCCGCACAGTGGGCTTCAATGATTTTTTTTTCTGAATTATACACACGACAAAAATTATGCATAAGAGAAAATATTATATTTTCAACCACTATCAGTTAATATATTCACTTTTCATAAAATCTAACCTCTGAAGAACGTTCAAAGTATTATGTTTGCACACTTGTCAATGAGCAATAAGATGTCAAAATAACATAATACTCTAGAAATACATGACTCAGGGTGTCTACATTCTCAAAATATATTTACTTCATCAAAACTTCGACCCTTGAATTTGTTAATATCACATGACTTTGGGATTGCATTTGGGCTATCTTTATTTTGGAACATTAGCAAATTTTTGTGATACATTCAAAAAATTCTTTAATGAAAGTCTTCATATTATATTTTACAGATGGAAGTGAACGGAAGCAGAATCAACGTAGAAGAGATAAAGGGAAAGAGCCTCTAAGACGAGAATATTCTGACGCCGGTCCTTCAAGTTTTTCAAGTTCTGTTGATTGCACTTCAAGTTCTAGCAGCAGTGCTGCAAGTCCTAGAATTCGACGTTAGTATATTACCAATTTTTAAAGTAACGTAAAATTGTTCGCACTCAGAAAAAAGTCCAAATTTTATTTTTTAACCGCCGATAAATTGTTCTCGCTGAATGGAGTTGTCCCCTGGAGACTTTTGAAACAAGTTTTTAATTTTAACTCAAGAAGTACATATCATTATACAAAATTTAATTGAGCGTCTTTTTCCTTTGCACCCAAGTGTTGTAGCTTTCCGCGTTTCCAAAATAAGCACGAAAAAAACGTTTTTGAAGGAACACGTTTCTGTATATTGTGAAAATTTGTGAAATTTGTGGGAATTTTAGGAGCATTTACAAAAATATGTATATGGAAATGTGAAGTAATTCACCGGCAACTTTTAATAACAGTTCTGCTGGACGCATACGCAGTAGCTGAGGCTATAATTTCTGAAATTTATAGAAACTCATGAAAATTGATGAAATTTAGGAAAATTAATGAAAACTTGAAATTGGTGGAGATATACCTAATTCATAGAAATTGTTCAAAATTGAGTGATGTAATATATTATTTGTTAATTTTTTTTAATTTACTGGTTCATTTTGGAAACGCATGAGCAAAATTCTATATTTTCAAAGATGTCAATAAGCAATAAGATGTCAAAATTACCTAATACTCTAAAAATACCAAATTCAGGGTGTTTTGATTCTCAAAATATATTTACTTAATGGGAATTTGGTACCTCGGTTAATATTAACTGACTTTGTGATTACATTTGAGCTATCTTTAGTTTGGACCAATAGCATATTTTTAGAGTTTAAACAAAAATTCTTGCATAAATATCCCTATATAATATTTTACAGCTGCATATACACCACGTCCAGGCTCAAGAGCAGATCAGCGTACGCGAATGGCGGATTTATGCGGCAAGATAAACTCACTAACCATCTTTAATCAAAATAATAATCATGGAAGTAAGTACATATTGATGTTTTGAACTTGAAGAAAATTGTTGTGAATAGGAAAAAAAATCAAAATTCCATTTCATAATCGCCAATAAATTGTTCTGGCTGAATGGCGTTGGACCTTGGAGACCTTTGAAACAAGTTTCGAAATTTAACATGAAAAATACATATTCTTAAAGGAATTTTAAGGTTTCATTCTACTATTTCAGCAAAAAAAAAGGGTGATTTTCCAGAATTTTGTTCTCAACAACTACTTTATATAATTAAATAAAATTTTCAGCGTTTATTTATGCTGTCTCAATGTTTACAAGAATAATCTTTTCACATAAAAATTATTATTTAGTTCAGATATTATTTAACAATAAACAAAGTGTCTAAAAAAAAGGCATGTCCACTGCGCGCACGATATCTCCAGTCAGCATGATCTGAAACGAATAAATAAGAAATTTTCTTTATTAGTATCGTGTTTTTTTGCTCTTTTTTTGTTAATTTAACTATGATAAAATTAAAAAATTTTAAAACCACTTTGTCACACTGAAGATATTTATATTTAGAATGAACGTAGAAAATTTGAAAGTAATCGTTTGGAAACTTGTTGAGAAATCGTGCGCGCAGAGCGCAAAAACGTTGTTTCGAGAAAAACGCGTTTAAAGTTTTCGGAACATAAAAATTGTAAGAAAAAGTTACTTACACTTAATCAGCGATCCCTGCTCCATATAATATTCCTTCTGCTTGTTTGAATGAATCCTCCTGATTTGATAATCTCTTTCACTGTATATCTAACATTTTCACTAAACGAAACTGCACAAAATGAAACAACGCTACGATGTTTACAAGTACTCAGCTCTCTACGCGCTTTCGCTCCAAGCTCTCAAAAGTATAGAAAGACTCCGAATTTCTGTGTGAAATTTTGATAAGATATTTCTGAATATATAACCTATCAAAAAATGTAAAAAAAAAATCGATTTTTCAAAAGTGAGATAGTAGAATGACCCCTTAATTTGGATTTTTTCCTCTGGATAAAATGATGAAGCATTTTCCGTTTTTGAAGACAACCCGAAAACATTGTGTTTACAACAACAAAAACAAATTTCTATGAATTTCGAAAATTTATAAAAATTTACCAAAATTTGTTTAAATTTATTGGAATTTTTTTAATTTCTGGAAATCTATGATAGTTCATTGCAGAACCGGTGATTGCCTTACCCAAGATTTGATGGCTCATTGTCACTTTTTGGATTCCATTGAGAAATGAAGAAATATTATAAAAAATATGCAATTAGTCATAGCTCTCTATGTGTATATGTTACAGGCAAAGTAAATAATCCAGGCATTCTATATAATCCCTTGATATTATATATAATGCTCGGCACGAGATAGGTAAAGTATACCCTTACTTGACACACTTCTGCGGAGCGACGTTTTTGACACACTGGGGTGCATCGTCCCCCAGCAACAAAAATTGTTATAACAAATAAATTATTGAATATTTCAACTTGACCATTTTTTTTAAAACTTCTTATGAGCTAACGTTTTAATTCGCTTAAAAAAATTCTTCAATAAAAATCTCTGTGTTATATCTTACAGGTGGAGGTGTGGATCATGATGCGCTGTTGAATGCCTATGATGTGCGGTGGCACGGATATCCTATAACTCCACGTTAGTATATTCTAATTTTTTAAACTAACAGAAAATTGGGGCTTATATATTTACAGAGCCAGAACACCCAAATGGAGCACTGCTAGTCGCCGCACAGTAGGCCAAAATACAATAAAAGTGGCAAAAAATCGATTTATTGTCGCATCTATATAACACTTGGTACAAAGGAGTTTTTGAATTGCATGTTAAAAGTTACAAATTTAAAATGGCGGATCCTATATAGCAGATATTTTCTTTGGAAAATACTTAAACTGAGTACTACAAAAATACTAGATTAGCCTACAAAAATCTCAAGAATGCAGTTTTTGAAGGGTCAACCGTGTTTGCCGAAAGTTCAAAAGACATAGGGAACGGATTCATAAATTCACATGAAATGATAGAGCGCAAGATGAACACTTCATGAAATTTCTTCAGGAGCCTTTTTCGGTTGACTTCCTACGCACTACAAATTTTGATAAAAAATTTCAGGAAAAAACTTGTTTTCAATCAATATTTCTTTGAGTTCAAAAATTAATGTATTGTCTGTTCTAAGTTAGTACTGTTTTATGTTATTTCAATATTTACGTCTGAGAGTTTTGAATTTGAATTACAAATTTCGCAGTTGCATGTGAAAAAGCGTGAAGAGATAAAACTTTGCATCAAAGGGATGCTGTGTAATGGACAATCGGCAGAGGCTGTTTTCTTTATCTTGAGTTATCGAAATATCTCAAGAAACACGCATTCAAGCGAAAAAAGTGTCCGTAATAATAAGTTTTTCTTTTCGAAGTGTAAAAGCGAATCCGAAAAAATTTACCTCGCACCCCATCCTCTGGGGGGCGGAAGGGGGGTAACTTAAAAATTTGAAATGGGAACCTATATTTTTCATTGAAAATTCAGATTCTTCATTAAAAAATACGCAAGTTTTATTCCAAAAGCTTTTTTTCGATTCGCGCCAGATGAGGATGCATTAGCGAAAAATGCCATTGTTGACTGCTCAAGGAATTTGCTTTTAAACGAAAGATAAAAAAGAAAAACGGTCAGCTTGTTTGGTTTGATCAGTACGGGTTGGTTTGTTTAGGTCCGTTATGCTGCTTACGTTCGTTCGGGTTGGATTTCGTATCTTAATTACTTGCATTTGGATTGGATTTGGTGTCTCAGATTCTTCGATTTGGGTGATTTGGTTCTGCTGCTTAGGTTCCTTAGAGTTAGATTGGTCGTATTGGTTGTGTTCGTTTGAATTAGTGTCGTCGGTTACGTTCGTTCAGGTTGATCTGGTTCTTCGGGTTAAGTTTTCTTGGATTGGTTCGGATGTGTTAACCAACACTGTTAATAACACACAAGCAAACGTAACCAGCTATAATAGACCAAACGAATGCAACAAATACGACCAACCCAAATGCACGCAACCAACATGACAGAATCAATTGAATGCAATCAACAAAGCAAAACGTAATAAAAGTGACCATCACATCTAATCGAACCTTAGCAACACAACCACTCCAACCCGAACGAACGTAAGCAGCACAACCAAACCACCCGAGTCAAAGAAACTAAGACACCAAATCCAATCAAGCAATAGAACTAACCCGTTACATAACATAACTAAGCCATTTCAGGCAAAGTATGTAATCGAATACTTATTATATACATTGCCTAGGCATTCTATATAATATTCAGGCATTATATATGTATAATGCCTGTTACGAGATAGGTAAAGGATATCATCTTGATTTCAAATATAATATAATATATAATATATAATAATAATATAATATAATATAATAATGTAAGATTTCGACTTTTGATTTTTGGTGATCGATCCCTCGGCCCCAAAATTTGTTTTTTTTTTTAAGGGGAGAAAATAAAATTTCTTTCGAATCTTTCAACATTGACCCATGCCACCGAGATTTTGAAATTAACTTGGGGTTTCGAATGGGAATAGCTTGGCTTTCGAAAAAATGGGAAAAGAAGTACTTTTTATTGACTTTTTGTAAATTAAGTATTAAAATTTCGTAGGCGATGCTCCATTAATAATTTCAATCTAATGAACTTTAATTTTCACGCACATGACCCCGTTATAACTGCTTTTCACAAACAATATCACTCGAAACATTAATTATTATTTGCGACATCAATTTCAGAAAAATATAACTTCACGATTTACAGGATGAAAGAATAGTTTAATTAAATCAAAATTATTCAATCAATTGCGTAATATTCTAAACAGAACATAATACTTTTATCATTTATCGAGCGTGTTATCAACACTAGAAAAATAACTTTATACGTACAACAGGGAATATATGTCGGAGCAAATTAAAATAGTACAAATTATTACCAAACACGTAAAGCTAGAAATTGTATTTTTGAAATTCATTAACTTTACCATTTTTTTTACGATTTACAGGCGAGGAAAAAATTGTTCGAACAAATAATAATTGTTTGGTAAATTATAATTAGTTAAAAAATGCTTAAAAATTTGTGACTTACTGAAGATAAATAACACAGCCACACAAAGAAAAATATTTTTTCGGGCCTGGAGGTCAGACCATGTTTACTATATGTTTTTGGGGTCACTGAATCCGAATCCGAGGTTCAAAAAACCCCAGCACGTCAGGGTTCTGACATAACCTCGAAAAACCTCATAACAAATCTTTTTTCTTGCCTGGAGGTCAGACCATGTTCACTATATGTTTTTGGTGTCACTGAATCCAAATCCAAATTCCAAAAAAACCCAGCACTTCAGGGTTCTGACATAACCTCAAAAAACATCATTAACATTTTTTTTTAGTCTGGGGGTCAGGGCAACGGAGTGAGCCTGTGATCCGGCTGAGTACCTGGATTATGGCTTTAATGACGTCATAG
The DNA here is from genome assembly GCA_932195095.1 of Andricus curvator. Lineage (NCBI taxonomy): Eukaryota > Metazoa > Arthropoda > Insecta > Hymenoptera > Cynipidae > Andricus > Andricus curvator. Next base: position 44,925 of record CAKNYM010042998.1, on the reverse strand, counting down.
CAGATGCACGCAAGCGTTTTACGATAGAGAGTCGGATCCCCAAGATTCGGATTCAGGGACCCCTAAAACATATAAAAATCAGGTTTTTTTAGGTTATGTCAGAAACCTGACGTGCTGGGGTTTCTTGGACCTCGGATTTGGACTCAGCGACCCCAAGTTACATGGTCTGACCTCCAGGCTTGAAAAAATATTTTTTATGAGGTTTTTTGAGATTATGTCAGAACCCTAACGTGCTGGGGCTTTTTGGAACACGGATACGGATTCAGCGACCCAAAAAACATATAGTGAACATGGTCTGACCACCAGACCCGAAAAAAGATTTTTTTTTGTGTGGCTGTGTAACTAATTTAGAGGAAATTCTAAAAAATTTAGGTCAGAACTGTAAGGTGGGCATTTGTTTCAAACACGAAAAAAAGACTGAACAACTCTGGTAGGAAGACATGCATGTGTGGGTCGAGTCAGTGAAAAAAACCCAGCACTTTAATTAACAAAAGATGACGCTGGAAAGCGTGGTCATCATTAGGAACAAATTAAAACTTTATAATCAATAACAACAGAATTTGATTCTTGGAAAACGCGGACTGACAAGACGAGAAAAGAAGATTCGGAGACCGAGCCAGAAGCCTATTTGTAAGAGAGAGAGGGCACGAAAATGATAATACCGGCTTATACATAAATTTTGATGTCGTGCAATAAGAGCATCAAATATAAGGACAAATCAAAGAAATATAAATGTGAAAGGAACACAAAGAAAATGAAAATAAGAACACGATTTCAAAATTCATATAACATTGAACCAATTCAAACAGTCCAATTCTCAACATTCCGAAGACACAATTTAACGATTGGTCGATCGAGTGTGCCTGACTGTATTTTGATAGTGACAACCCGACTAAGACCATCCTTGCCAGGATGATGCTGCAGAACCAGACCCATAGGCTATTGAGTAGGTGGGAGGTTCTCATGTCGAGTGAGAACTAAATCTTCAATATGTATGGACGGCAATGAAGTAGTCTACTTGAATCATAGTTGAAGTTCTTTCAAATACTCAGCTGAACAGCAGTTTAAAAAATGATCAGGAATTTCCTGGATCAGCTGCCAGCGAGTCAATCTGCATTCTGCAGGACTTACAATCAGGAAAATGTTCTGGCGTAAGGGCTTTTCATCATAGGTTAGAAGAGAATGCTTGAAGCGACCTCCGACACAAAGAAGTTGACCATCGAAAAATGAAGTCAACTTTATCAGAGTGCTACTCTTAGAAATCTGCATGTTATTTTTCAGAGCGGTGATTTCATTAGAAAAATAGCGATTTTTTTCTTGCTGAATCCAGAAAAAACGGCGGTTCGAAGATCTGATGCAATTAATGTCGGAGAGACGATGATAGAACGACATTTCAAAGCATTTCCGAATCGAAGACACTGAGCCTTTAATATACACGACAGCATCATATGCTTTTTCAGAAGCGTTGGCGAAGCCATGAAGTTCGAAAGAGACCTCCGACGAACGAAGTGTCCTATCCACCGAGGTTTCCTGGCTGCAGAGAGACTAGGAAGATCTAGATAATATTTTATCCTAGGACAAGAAACTTCTTCAGGCAAAGGATCATTCCAGGATAAATTAAGCTTGCAGAGTTCCCGAATAAAGATCTTTGTGACAATGATAACACTTGCGAACCATCTTACAGGATAAAATTAATGGGCTTACTGGCTGATCACAAGGCGCTTCATAATGTCACCTATAATAGGCCTAAGATCAACCTGGAAAATAAAACCATTTGTACTCTATTGCCAAGTTAACCCAAGCATCGAAACCGATGTTTCTGACTGCCAAGATGTATCTGGAGACAACGCGCTCAGGTCTTCCGGAATGCAATGCATTTGCTTACGACTATTTGAATTCCATTTTTTAAGCACTAAGCTGCCCACCGTGAAGAGACCACGTAGTTGGTTGTGTAATTCAATATCATTTTTCAAACGATCCGCTCCTGAAAAGATATCATCGACGTAGACGCCATTTTTTATCATTTCAGCAATCAGGGGAAAACGAACCATTCATCAAGACCAAGCTACTGAACGTGCGAAAAGCCAGAAATAGAGCACAAGTTAGACCATATGTGACAGTGCTAAGTCGAAATGCTTGAACTGGCTCATTTTCACTTTTGCGCCACAAAATAAGTTGGAGATCCAGATAATCCTTGTGGACCATCATTTGTCGATACATTTTTTCGACATCTGCGTGAAAGATGTCGATGAAGTGAAGACGTCACTGCAGCAAGACATCTGAAATATCCAATTGCAGTTTTGGCTCTGCATGAAGACACTCGTTCAATAAAATGCCTCGACTTGATCGCCGAGATCCATTAAAAACTACTCTTAGTTTCATGGCTCAACTAGTACCATTCAAAGGGCTGGAGAATAAGAATCTTCCAACGATGTGACGTCACTCTTGATTGGAAGACGTACGACGTATATAACATCTTTAGTCCTAGAGTGAGTCTTTTCGAAATGTTTTTTACCCTTCTTCTTCCTCAGCTGTTCGAAAAGGCTTAGGTGGACTGAAGTCCATTGGGATAAGACCATTCCTCAAGACTAATGTGATGCTCTGGGCGTTTAGATATCAACTTTGGAAGAACAAAAGCCCAGAGTTGAAGTTGGAAGCTCGAGTCAAACCTTGGCATGAGTAGATTGTGCTTGATGAAGCGTTAAAAATGTAGTTGGTACCATCATAGAAGACTGTCCGAAGCTTGAAGATGGATCATGAAGCACCGTATGATGCTTCGCCTGATAAATCTAACACAAATTATTTAAAGCGCAATTCTGGAATGAATGGGACACTTAACAAGTTGTACACAATTTTCTTTAAAAAACGAACTCTTTCTTTGGTGCTACAGACTGTCTTTGAAACTGCGGACACGACAAAGACCCCTCCCCTACACAAGGAGGCCTCGAATTTCGGTCATATATCTGGGGACACTCTTTCGAGCGCACTCCCGAGCGTTAGTCCCCTGGGCAGCTGTCAGTCCAGCCCCCGACGACTCCCTGTTCGTTGGATGCCTCGGTGCTGGTTGTCGACGTGGTAGTTGCCGATATTCCAGCCCTCGAAGCTGCTTTACTGACCTGTTGCGCTTGCTCCTTAGTTTTCTATTCAGGGAACCGTTGATGTGTTTGTTCTTTTTGGGAAACTCATTGGCCACTTCCGTTTCCATAGCCTCATTCAGGGGGACCGTCAATCTCGCACCTCCCATGGGAGCTGGGGCAAAGCCACCACCTGAGTTTGGCTAGCCGGAGAGACATATTGGGAGGAAAGGGTTATGTTAAAGTCGTCCGGTGTCCCCGAGAGGCCGTTGGGGCACCTTCGTACCCCTAGATGCCAAAATGCCACGGGCACGATCACTCTACACCCGTGGCTTAGGGGTGTGGCCACATTGAGTGAGACACTGAATAAATAACTGTGCGTAGGCCACCATACTAACGGAGGGCTGTTTCTTGGTCGCTGTGTGCGCTACAGGTCATTCCGGTCCCGACTCGAAAACCAGTTATCTGACCGGGAGAGACCTCGACCTAGGGATCCGGAAGGCCCATATTAGCTAGGCTCTTTCACCCTTCTACCATACTAAAGTCATACATACCAGGAGAGCCCGTTTATAGGGATCCATATCCACACACATGCGGGCCGATGTCCGTTTGACCCCCTTGCCCAACAAACTTAAGCGTCGCCACCAACTACAAGGTTTTACAACCCGTAGGAGATTAGACTGATTCAGAGTAGAATCTAAAACCTCCAAGGTCCGAATCATGGTTTGTAAGAATGTTTTCAATTGTTCAAACGTTGGAGGATTCGTTGAATTTCCAAGAGAAGTTTCCCAATCGCGACAAGACTGACGATCTGCTTTCTCTACAGTAATATACACTAGCCATAATGCCCATTTGTCAATCGGTTCTTCTAACGCCGATAAAGCTTTGATGTTTTCAGCCGTTGCCTTATAAACTTCCTTTATTGCACTCGAGAACTCAGCTTTCATCGGCTGAATTAAAGAAAGCTCAGCTCAGATAGAAGCTCAGATAAGAACTCATTTATACTCAAAGTGCTTCGAAAGCAGATCCCAGCAACGTTGAAAATTGCCTTGAGTTATCGGAATTCGATGGAGAAGTTGTGCTGCTTCGGCTGTGAGACTGGATTTTGCGTGATGAAGCTTCGATACTAATGAGACTCCAGGATTTAAATGGAATTTTGTAAAGCTGAATCATACATCGACGTATTGTAGAAGCAAGGTCATTCAAAAGTTTTTCCAGTTCGTTTCTAAAGGCAGTTTGGATCCGACAGGAATGATCCGTCTTTATGAAAACACAGCACTTTAGTTGACAAAAGACGACGCTGGAAAGCGCGGTCTCCATTGAGGACAAATCCTTACTTTATAATGAAAACACTTTTGCGCTGAATTCAAATCTGGAATCCGTTTGTCTCCAGCACCTCTTATTTAAAAAATATTTGCAACTTAATTTTTGTATGAAAATTTGTTTATCTTAGCAGCATAATTTGGTGTATCATACTTGCAATCCAAGTAAAATTCCAATTACTTTGAAGTAATAAGTTTCCATCTATACCTGTGACTCATGCAACCCATATGAAAGAATGCTACGACGTAATGAAGTTAATTCTTAATAAACATAATTACAATCACTTTAAGTGATGCATATGCAGTGACTTGAAAGTAATTGGAATTTTACTGCCAAGAACCCCTTGTTGACCCTGACCACATCATTTTGCCACCCCTGCATATAAAACTTGAAATAGTGAAAAACTTCTCAAAGGCAATGAACAAAAGTGGAGATGAATTCCTGTTTTTGAACCAAAAATTTCCCAGATTGAGTGAAGCGAAGATCAAAGAAGGTGTGTTTGCAGGCCCACGAGTTCGCGAAATCATGAACGACAAAGAATTCGACAATTGCCTAACTGACCTTGATTTACATTTATTTGTCACATTCTTCCCTAGGGTTGAAAATTCGATTTTAGACCCGTTCCACAGGCATCGAAAGTCGAATTTTGGACTGAGGTGTGATGAAAAATGCAGTTTCTGAATTCCGATTGGGACTTCTTTCCTAATCATTTAGGAGCAGTCAGTGACGAACATGGAGAAAGATTCAATCAAGGCATTGATCAAATTAAAAAGATATATCAAGGCAACTGGAGCATTAATGTTATGGCCGATTATTGCTAGAATCTTACTACTTCCTGATATGCTGCGATCAAAAACATAGGCGCATACTTTTCACTATATATCAAAAACGGTGAAATCAACAGAACTTGTTGCTTGGCGAACGCGGCCTGACGAGATGAGAAAAGAAAATTAGGAGACCGAGCAACAAGACTATGTGTAAGAGAGAGAGAGAGAGAGAGCGCGAGAGCGAGAGCGAGAGACAAAAACGATAAGACCCACTTACACATAAAGTTTGATGTCATGCAATAAAAAAATCAAATATAACGACAAATCGAAGAAATATAAATTTAAAAGAAGCACAAAGGAAATAAAAATAAAAACGCAATTTCGAAATTCATAAAACAGTGAACCAATTCAAATAGTCCAATTCAGCTATTGAGTAAGTAGGATGTCTCCTACAAGCAATAAAAACAATATATGCAGGTAGTAAAGCAAGTGTAAGGGTTAATGGGAAACTGAGTGACTGGTTTGATATTATGCAAGGCGTGAAAAAAGGATGTGTTATGCCCTCATGGCTATTTATCATATTTGAGGGGCTGATACCAAAAGCGGACTGAAAGAAGAGTCAGAGCAAAAGCGAGTTGATTATTTCTCAGCGGTAGAACGAATTAGCCTACGCGCTACGAGCAAAAACGAGTTAAAGATTGAACTCATTTTGGCCCGTAGCGCGTGGACTAACCCATTTTTTCGCGCAGTCATATTTCTTTTCGGTTCAACTCCAACCGAACTCGTGATTTGTTTTTGGCTACGTTGATATTTTCGTTTCGTTCGCGCATGGACGATCGAGAATAAATAAAATTGATGAGTTTATCTCCACAATAGTTCAAGCGCAATATCAACGATTTTTCAGAAGTGTCAAAAACCGTTTACAAAAATCTAATTTTTAATTTTGAAGATACAAATTGAAACGGTTCAGTATAAGATCATAATCTTATATTTAGATAATACACTCAAAAGCAGGCGAAAGAGAAAATAATTACGCTACTGAGTGACTTTCGAATTCCTGGGCAATAGACTTATATAGGTCATATGTACCGCTATACGAAACAGATGCGGTTGCGTGCGCAGCCTAAATGAAAAGTGGGGATACGAGGACCCGCAACGATGGGACCATTGTGATTACCAAGGATCACTCGAATCGCCAGTCTGCGCTCAATGGTTCAAGCCCTTTGTTGGGCGTTTGACTCTCGGAATCTTATGCGTTCGAGGAATTGCGTTCTCCAATGAAAGGTGTCGCGATTAAGCTTCAGGTTTGAGTTTATAAGGAGAGCTGAGAACTTTTTCAGCCCACTACTAGGTGGGCGCTCCAGAATGCGATCATGGTCGCTCTAAAATATTTATATTCAAATTGACAATACAGAATTTGAGTGTGAATTAGGGTAATCAAAATGGTGATGTGTTTGACGATCCAAAATAATTTCTCATTGGTCTTTCAACCCGTTTCTATACGAGAGCTTAACTAAGGAAAATTGAGGAACTATAAACACAATAACTCACAATTGCTTGATTGATAATTTTGATGGAAAACTTTATAGTACTCTTAGGAATTGGTACAATTCCCAGTATAGAGTTGTGAATTTTTCCTAATTAAAATAGACAGGGTTTTTAAAAGGTTAGAAAGATTTTTATTTAAACTGCAATCAAACTCCAATAAAGGAAATTGTGGTTTAATGATAATTAAAACTAACTAAAACATAAAACAAGTAGGAAAATGAGACAACATTCTGGAGGACAAATATTGCACATAATTTGCACGGAATGGCGTCTCATTTAATTAGACTCATTAAGAATTTAATTCTCAGTCCTCCTCACGGAAGGGAAAATCAGTAGCGATCCGTACTCAAACACGCGCGTAATCGTGAGTCCCATAGTCAAGCTAGAAATCACGAACGTCACAATCGAAAAATTGAGAAAACGTATGCAATTCGAGCTTCGCTTTTGTGATCCCACAATTTTCCTTGACAATCATGATTTTTGAAGTAAATTTACAATTATGAGAACTTTCCATTTAAGAGCAATCTTGGACCCAGAGCTTGGGGACAATTATATTTCCAGGGAATTCTTGGTTTAAAACAATTTTAAAATTCAAGGGCTTAGAGTTGAAAAGACTGAAGTATATTTTAACATAAATTGGGAACCTCAAATCACTGATAATGTTTCGTTAAATATTCTAGTTGCTAATAATTTAATTCGTTTCAGGTTTATCGTCCTCTCAAGGTTGGCACCGAAGTGCATACTCGGGGCCAATTTCTTGAACAGGACGCAGTAAATTGTCGAGCAACCCGTTTTCTTGTAGAATTAACTCACGAGAGGAAAACTCGATACAAATACATCTTAGTAGTAAAATCAAAATAATTAATAATGAGAGTTGTCGTCAAGTTTTCAGGCTTCAGAAAATTAAAAACTGAATTAACGCTCTTACAAAAATAGAATAACGTTACAAAATGTATACTCCTGAAGTACGTCGATGCTGAGTTGATGCCTGAAAAGTTAGATTGGAGAAATATTAAATTTCGAAAAAATTAGTGATCATTATTTCAAATATTCATTTAATTTTTAATACGCATAATATTTTGCAAATGAATTATCAATACCGTGGGGCCCTAGAGATAATTCGGTTCCCATTGCGTGGAATTGGAAAACTAAAATAGGAATAATAATTGCACGAAAATTGTTTCACGGGGATTGGCTGCGATTCATCACATGATTCGCACTAAATCTCAACAATTTATGGACAAGAAGAGTTTTTATATTGCGCTCAAGAATGTTATTGAATTTTTTTTTTATTTTATAAACAAATTTTATGCTACTCGGTGGGTTTCCTATCACCACTACGTAGCGCGTCCTCAGGTTGCGGATAGAGGAACGGCCCGTAAGGCTGAACAGCCCCCAAGGTTAACTGCGAATACAAGAATAAGCAGTCGCGGACAGCCGATAGGAGCCAGTCGTGGGTGTGGTGAATCTAGCACTGGTAAAAAATAGGTACACGACAACCATGGCTTGGGGGGACCCACCTATTCGCGTTCATACACAATGGGTGGGTTCTGGCAAGCCAGGGTGCAGCGTGTACCCACCTAGAAACTCTACCCGAACCAAAACTAAAAATCTTGTAAGGGAAAAATCCTGCTGCCCATTGGACACTGCAGCGATGACACTGCCCGCAAGGGATGTGTGGAATGATTCGCCTGCATAGGGCCAAAGGGGTATTGATGCCAGTAGGCGCGCTGCCTTGCAGGGGGACGTTAGGGTACGAGGATGAAACTGTAATGTGTCTGACGACAAGTTGACATGGTCCTTGTCAGAGTCGGAAAGCTCCCATACTTAGACCTAGGGAGGTATGGGGGTTATCACTCCTGGGACAGTGGACTCACCTACGATCGGAATAGGATCCTAACGTGCGGATTATCTTGAAACTACCATGGCTAACTTGAAAAAACAAAAAACTACAGTTAAAGATCTAAGGGTGGGAACTCTAAACGCGCGTAGTCTAAAAACTGGCCGATTTAGCGAACTCATTAAGATAGCAATTGAATACAAAACTGACGTAATAGCACTTCAAGAAACCTGCTGGTCGGGCGATTTCGCGTCAATTTCTAGGGATGACTATACTTTTCACTGGGGAGGAGCTAAGGGGCAAAGACTGGGGACTGGTTTTCTTATTAATAAACGAATTTCGCAAGCACTTATCGACATGCAATTCATTAACGACCGGTTATCATACATTGTACTAAAGGGTAATTTCAGCAAACACGTATTTATCAATGTGCACTGCCCCACCGAGGACAAAGACGAAGACACTAAAGATCTTTTTTATGAAACAATCGAGCAGGTTTTTGACAAGTTCTCAACGTTTGACGCAAAAATAGTATTGGGGGATTTCAACGCGAAAATTGGAAAAGAACCAATGTATAGGCCTACAATAGGATCAGAAAGTTTGCATGACGTCAGTAATGATAATGGAACCAGAGTAATAAACTTTGCAGCTTCAAAGAACCTCGTTGTCAAAAGCACATATTTCAAGCATAAAAATATACATAAGGCCACCTGGACATCACCAGATGGTAAAACTCACAATCAGATTGATCACGTTCTAATAGACAGAAGACGTCATACAAACATTCTCGATATAAGATCGTATAGGGGAGCGGATTTAAATTCAGACCATTTTCTCGTGATAGTAAAACTAAGATCTAGGCTAGCGTTAAGTAAGAAAACAAGCCGCACAGAGCCAACAGTTCGTTTCAATATAGATAAGTTCAAAACAGCAACAGAAACATTAAATTACCAAGTTGAGATTTCTAATAGTTTCGACGCTCTCCAAGAACAGAAAGACGATAACAATAATCACGAGGAGGACCCGGAAACCCTGTGGAGCAATACGAAAAAGGCGATAAAGGCAGCCGCGAAACTTACGATAGGTTTTAAGAAAGTAACCAAAAGCAAACCATGGTTTGACGAAGAGTGCAAACTCTGGTTTGAGAAACGTCGGAAGGCCAGACTAAGTAGTTTACAAAATAAGTGCGATCAAACACATAAGAAATATCTCGAGATTAGCAAAAGTACAAATAGGCTCTATAGATCCAAGAAAAGGGAGTGGGAAAAGAATAAAATACTAGCAATAGAAGCGCATAATAAACAAAATAACCCGCGTGAGATGTACAGGGGAATCAATTTTATAAAGAAAGGCTTTCAAAGTAGAACGGAAGTAATGAGGGACGAAAATGGCAATCTAGTAGCCGATGCGACAGAGAGACTGAATTTATGGAAAGATTATTTCGATAAACTGTTAAATGTACGCGAAGCCCCCGTTGAAGGTAATCTCGGCGAAATCCACACTGCTGATCTATTAATTAACGATCCTACTGATATAGAAATAGAAATGGCCATAAAGAAGTTGAAAAATAACAAAGCCGCGGGCATTGATGACCTACCGTCAGAACTGATAAAAAATGGAGGCCCTTGCCTCACAAGGCAAATTTGTAAATTGATACGCGCAGTTTGGAAAACAGAACGCATGCCGGAAGAATGGAATACCTCTATCATTATTCCCATCTTTAAAAAAGGCGATAAAACTAACTGTAACAACTATCGGGGAATTTCACTTGTGCCTTCGTGCTACAAGATCCTGTCTAATGTTATCCTAAGTAGACTAACTCCTTTTGCCGAGGAAATCATTGGGGATTACCAGTGTGGATTCCGCCGAAACCGATCTACAAGCGATCAAATGTTTACAATTAGACAACTGTTAGAAAAGAAATGGGAATTTAAAGAAGCAGTACATCAGCTATTTATCGATTTTAAAAAAGCTTACGACTCTATTATACGCGCGCGAATGTACTGGATCCTAGAGTTCTTGGGTGTGCCAAGAAAATTAGTTAGACTTATCGAAATTTGCTTAAGCGGCAGTAAGGGTAGAATACGCGTAAACGGTAGTTTATCTGAAGAGTTTTCGATCCGCGATGGCCTGAAACAGGGCGATGCACTTTCGTGCGTCCTTTTTAACTTAGTTTTAGAATACGTGGTTAGGCAAGTGCAGGCGAATCCGACCGGTGCTACCCTCAATGGGGTAATACAAATTCTTGGATATGCGGATGATCTCGACGTACTAGGGGATGATAAAGAAACGGTAGCTAAAAATGCAGAAATCTTGATCGCAAAAGCCAAAGAGATTGGCTTGGAAGTTAGCGAATCGAAGACAAAATATATGACCGTCGTCAGGTCCGGACAAAGTAATCAAGACGGGGATCTAATGGCCGGAAATATGAAATTCGAAAGGGTTAACGAGTTTAAATACCTCGGGTCTATTATAACTAGCGAAAATAAGATTAAAACGGAAATCAATGCGCGGCTACACGCTGGCAATGGGTGCTATTATGCAGCAAACACGCTACTAAAATCGCGATCGCTATCTAGAAACATCAAAGTAAGAATTTACAAAACGATAATAATGCCGGTCGTCATGTACGGGTGTGAAACGTGGGCGCTGACGAAAGGAGAAGAGAATAGGTTTAGAGTTTTCGAGAATAAAGTACTTAGAAAAATCTATGGTCCAAAAAGGGACGAAGAGACCGGCGAGTGGAGAAAACTGCATAATGATGAGCTGCACGCTCTCTACGGGTCAGCAAATATTAATAGAGTAATGAAAGCGCGTAAATTAAGATGGGCGGGGCATGTAGCAAGAATGGGCAATGAAAGAACAGTGGCGCAAGTTTTAAGAGGGAGACCGACTGGTAAGAGACCCCTAGGCAGACCGAGAAACAGATGGGAGAAAAATGTAAGGGATGATCTAAAAGAACTAGGACATGATTACTTAAACTGGATGGAGAATGCACAAGATAGAGATGTGTGGCGGTCTCGGGTAGATGAGGCAATGAACTTTCGAGTTCGAACTGCTAATCTATAATAATAAAACAAATTTTATGAGCCATTATCGACAATAAATAAATACAATAATACTCAATCGTTATCCAAGATTCTAAAAAGGTTACAAAATTAATTATTAACAGGTGATCAAGTTAAAAAATAAAGTTGAAGTCATGGATATACCATTAAACCATTTCCCTTTCAGGGTAGGCGTGACACTACCCGATTCGGGTAGTGTTTCTAGGTTTTTCTTGTAGTTATAAATAACTACAAGTGTGGGCTCACCACACCCACGATGTGCCAACAGCACTCATGTCAGTATTCTTGAATGGTCACCCATCCAAGTACTAACCGCGTCCAACGCTGCTTAACTTCAGTGATCTGACGAGAACTGGGTTTTTCAGCGTGGTACGGCCGTTGGCATTATAATGGAAATATAATATAATTTTCCAATCTAACTTTTCAGGCATCAATTCAGCATTGATGTACTTTAGGAGTATACATTTGTTCCTTCAAAATTAAAAATTCGATTTTTGATAACGCTTTTTGACTCTTCTGAAAAATCGTTGATATTGGGCTTCAGCTACCATGGAGATAAATCCATCAATTTTATTTATTCTCGATCGTCCAAGCGCGAACGAAACGAAAATATCAGCGTAGCCAAAAAAGAGTCAAGAGTACGGTTGGAGTTGAACCGAATCGAAATATCAGTGCGGGCAAAAATGGGTTAGTCCGCGCGCTACGGGCAAAAACGAGTTAAATCTTTAACAAGCATGAAGAACATGGGCCTCAAAATTAACGTAAATAAAACAAAAATCCTGGTGTTTGCAGGAGAAAGTGAGAAAACAATGTGCTACATTGTCCTCAATGATGACAAGAGTAAAATTAACGCGATTCGCATGAAACCTCTACGCAAAATAATGTTGTTCAACAGAGACAATAGTTGACACATGGGAAAGAAATCAGTGAATATGGTTTGGACATTTTGAAAGAATGAAAGATGAACGACTACCGAAACAAGTGTATAAAGGTAAAGTAAGTGGCAGAATGCCCAGAGGTAGACCGCCGAAAAAATGGTTAGAGTCTGTGAATGAGACATTAATCCGAAGAGACATAAGAAGCCATAGAAACACGAGAGCTTGTATGAAAAACTGCATGGACGTGAAGGAAGCTAGAGAAGTATGCTAGGACAGCAAAGTGTGACGACAAATAGTTTATAAAAAGAGTGACAGTAGAGTGAATGACCTCTGAAACAAAAGACTGAAACAAAAGACCTTCACTTGGGGTGATGGCTAGAGAGATTGATCAGAAACCTGGGTCGGAGCAGTATTGCGGAACGAACGTGTCATTTAAAAAAATAATACGAGAATTCTAGATAAATCTAAAAACTCTATACGTCCTACCTAACATTACTCCTTGCCTCACCGAGCAAGTCACGCCAGACCCGAAAGGGAAATGGCTTAATGGTATAATCATAAAACAGTGAACTAATGCCCAATTCAAAACACCATGCCATACCTCCATGTGCAAATCTAAGGTAACCTAAGCCTAACACACGAGTACCGTGAACGGAGAAAACTGTTTTAAGCAGTCTAACAGTCCTGCGTGGGGTGGCACTATTCATTTAAGGTCCCTAAAGTACCCCATTTTTAAGATTTGATCCCTGTGGTACTCCTATGTGCAGCCCATAATGTATAACTTTTAATAATGTCACTTTCGTTTCAATGAATTAACTCACGGGTGATAAATACCTATACTTCTAGTAATTACCTGTTGCCGGATATATTTGAAGAACTTTTACTTTGAAATATTTTAAGGAATTTTGTATTAATTTCATTAATTTAAAGGGATTTCAAGTCTTTTGAAATATTTTGGGATAACGAATTTTCTAAAATTTTCGAAGATATGAAATAATTTTATAGGGCCTACAAGGTTCTAATATTTTAAAAGATTTCACAGGATTCTATCAGATCTCCGAAGATTTTAATGCTTTTAAGGGTTTTTATAAACCTCAAGAAATTTTAATGAATTTTCGAGGATTTCAGGATATATATTTTTAGGAATTTACCCTCAATTTTTAATAATTTATCCTTGAATACCTCTAAAACTTAATTCTACTTAAATCGATGGATTTTTATTTTCTTTTTACTAGTAAATTGATACTGAGAATCAGTTGATGAAATTATCAAAAAATTTGAAATATTTTTAAGTATGTTTTCAATTTCGTTGACATTTTCAAAAGCTTTAAAAAATTTCAACGGATTTAAAAAGATTCTGTTTTTAGTTTTTAGTTCATTTGATTTTTTAAATTCACCTTGAATTTTCATGAATTTCATCGAATTTTTCTCTTTTCCCTGAAATTACTCTGAATTCATTCCAATTTTACTGAAACCAATGGAATTTTTTTGATGTGAATAAAGTAGAAACTCTTAAATGATTTATTTTGTCGAGACTCTCACAGAATTAAAAAAAACACACACTTTTCTCCGTAATTGCAGCCCATACATTGACGAAGTTAGGCGACTCTGTTCCCAAAAGCAAAATTTTTGTTTGTTTACAAAGCCACCTAAGAAGCAATGTGCTTCGTCTGAGCCTCGATCTCTATGGATTCGAGAGGATTATGAAGTTCTTGGCGACCTTTCACATGCGGAGCCATCATCGTTACGTTATTCACTCTACTTACCGTATTACATACTTTGCCTGGACATTTCTCGACGTCATATAAAATGCTTAGAGATTATATAGAATGCCTCGGCAGTGTCTATAATAAGTATTCGAGAACATACTTCGCCTGAAATGGTCAGGTATTATATTAAATGTTAATTGTATATTATATATAATTACTATATATATATAATATATAAATGTTATATGATTTGCATGTCACATATATAATTTTCCGACGCCGCTCTCCCACCCTACAGGTCACTTCCCTGGACCCGCACCTGGGCTCACAGATGTCCCCCTAAATGGTAAATACTTGTTTTGACATTCAGCAGGGTTTCGGCGGAAAATGCAGTGCGTGTCTAAATTTGTTTGCATTCGTCATCCTTATCAAAATTAAGCATCTTTCGTGGTGTATCTTTAAAGCCGGAATACCCAACTTGAGCACTGCTAAAAGCCAGAAAAAAATCTTCGCGATCATGGAGTCATGCCTTAAAAATAACTGCCTTTGTGATTACATTCGGACCAATAGCAAACTTTTGGCGTTCGACAAGTAATTTCTTTAATAAAAGTCCTCTTCTTATATTTTACAGATGGAGGTAATCAACAAGTCGGCGAAATTTCATCAGCAGACCAAGGTATCTAGTAGAAGTAGTAGTAGTAGTTTTTTTCCCCCTGTAGAGGAGGTGGAAATGCATTTACGCACTGAGTGTGGGACTCGACCTAAAAAACGGTAATACCCACTAAACTCACCTCCTCTTCCTGCCAACCCATGTCCTCGGAACTGCTTATCGCATTACTTCAAGGACATGGGGGTAAGGCCAGTAAACCGTGCTTCGGCTTCCAACTTAGAGCGTCAGCTTGACATTCTCCCAACTTTCATCCAACCAGGATGCACGCATCATCCTCAGTAGTGTGGTGGTACCACAACTCGGGCTCGTCGGCCTTCGGCATCCTGGTTGGGTATGTTTCGTTAAGCAGCGCGTCCTTGAGGCTTCCTCGACGAGGTCGCCTCTCGGAACGCCCTGCACCTCCTCGTCCCGGGCTGATCGTCTGTCCGGGGCTTATCCTCTTCTGCAGCGTAGAGGTAGCACTGAGGGGTGCTTTCGCACCTCGCAGCCCTATGGCCCTCCTTGCCGTACCTCCAGCAAGCCTGCGTCCTATCTGGACCCTCAGGTCGAGCTCGCCTTGTTTGCTTGGCCTGCTTCCCGGTAGTAGCAGGCTTCTCCTCCTCGTCTCCTCGCTTGGGTGTTCTCTATGGGACTCAGGGTGGGCTCCCTCTCGCGCTTCCCTAGCTAGGGAGCGGAAATTAACACGGCTTCTTCTGTCTGAGTCCCCGTTTGGCTCGTGTTCTTTCCCCGCCCTGCCTTTTTCCGCTCTTCCTGTACTCTCTCCGAGATTTTTCTGCCCATTTCACCTTCAACGGTGCCGAAGCTGTAATAAAAGTCCAAACCACATCCTTGAAGGTCCCTTAGAACAGCCTTGGCCTCATAAATCCCATCCCGGATTGGGAGGAACATGTTTCTCTTCGTTCCACAAAATTCATCCATCTTATTGATGATCTCCTTCATCTTTTCCAGCGTTTCTTTGTGCTCCTCCTCCATGACATTCATATCTCCTCCCAACTCCTCACATATGCTCCTGTTTATTGTTTTATGTATTTGCTCCATCTTGTTCCCACGAGTAGCTGGTGAAGTGTGGGTCCACCCCCGCAGAGCCCCGCATGCGAGGGTAAGTTCTGAAGAATCTAGGAGGTGACCTGATATCCTAGAGACACCGTTCGGAACACCATTTCTTTCAATGCAGATTTCACGTTAGAAAATAGATAAAAGTCTTACGGCGCAAGATCTGGCAAATAAGGAGGATGGTCTAGCACTGGGATGCTGTACTTTGCTAGAAACCTCTTGACAGACAATGCGGAATGAGCCGGCGCATTGTCTTAGTGGAGAACCCATGATTGTCCATCAACAATTCGGGTAGTTTTTTCCTTATTTTTTGACAGAGTTCAGCAAGACCGTAAGGGTAGTAATGTTGATTGATAGTTTGACCTTCAGGACCTCAGTGAAGGTACACAATCCCATGAATATCGAAAAAAACAATCATCATTGCTTTTAATTTTGACTTGCCCATTCGAGCTCTTTGGTATTCGAAGTGTCAGTATAAACATTTTTGCTAGCTTCATGTTGTTCAAACGTGAGAATTTTAGGCACTATTTTGGCACACACTTTTTGCATGGTAAAATTGTCCTGTAATATTTGCCGTACACATTCTTTGTTAATTCCTACAGATTCAGAAATCGCGCAAATACTTGACCGGTGATCAGATCGAACCAGATTACCGAGTTTTTCGATATTTCCATCCATTTTTCACGAAGAAGGGTGACCCGGGCGTGAATTATCTTCAACGTCTTCTCGGCCATCTTGAAAACACTTAAACCACTCAAAAAAACGCGCACTCGATAAACATTCATTGCCATACACTTTTTCCAATAAATTATAAGTTTCAGTAGCAGTTTTCTCAAGTTTCATGTGAAATTTCACAACAATTCGTTGCTCTATTGTTACACATAACATTTTTCCGGCGAAACAAAAATAAAACTCTAATGCGGACGAAGGTTACGGCTATACGAATTTGCTTACAGAAGTACGAGGTATTGCATTCGAAAGAGAAGGCTTCAGGTTAAACAACTATCAATCGCTGATGTTTGGCGCATGCGTACTTCTTCCGTAGCAGCGCCAGTCTCGTTATTTAATAGCCACACCTTGTAATTCGAGAAGAAGTGAATATTTCATTATGTTCTTGGTCTCGTCTTACAGACGAGATTCCAGGCTTTAATTTGGCTGAAATGATGGATCCAATATGGTGGACCAAAATTGGAAAGCCGATCCGATATGACCGAAAATTACTGTGTGAGGGTCTTTCGGTTTTCTTATTTTAAATCCAACGTCAAAATGTCAAAATATATAATGGAGGAGCTAATATGGCGGACTGAACTTATGAAAATGAAGCAGATGAATGAAGTCCAAACACGTTCATTACTTCAGCATGCGTAATAAAAACTTCAATGAAGAAAGCAAAAATGACTACTACTTATAGCACATCACAGTATAGTTTTTCAATTTTATAACGTACATTTGCACATTGAACCGAAATTTTGGTAATCTGTTTTATTTTCACAAGTCCGGTCCGCCATGTTTGATTCTCCAACTCGGAGTTTGACATTTTGACTTTAATTTGGAAATCAGCAGACTGGAAAATCCTTATACAGTGATTTTCAGTTATATCAGATTGGTTTTTCAATTTTAGTCCACCATATTGGGTCCACGCCATTTTGAATTTTGACATTCTGACGAATATGACGAATAGTCAAATTCACTTAGGTGTAAATCATTTATGCCATGAAGGTTGGAAATAGAAAATTCAATTGCATTTTTCTCGGAAACAGGAAGTCCTCGGCTCATTGAAAGTCCTAATTCAGATTCGACTTGACAAAATCTAACGAAAAATATGCTCAGCATATCAAATATGATATCTGAGCGCCCATGATATTCAGTAATACAATATTTTGTCAAAAAATGTCAGATTCAATCTGGATTTTAAAGATTTTGTCACAATTTTGTCACGAAACTTTTCACTCTAGCCCACTGAGCGCTGCGCCATTCATGCCATTCCGTGAATTTTCTTAGATCTCTGTTTAATAACTGAGAGATAACTTTTCAACGACATATTATTGTTATTATACGCCATATTACTTTCTGGGTAAGCGTGACTCACTCGGTGGAGAAGGGAGTCGTAGTGAGCCGTATTGGGGGGAGGGAGGGGGATATAGATTTTTAGACTAATATAGAATTTTTTGGACTTTTCAAAAATTTGAATATTCAAATAAAAAAAAGAGAGCAGAAGATATGAACCGATTTCTAAATTTTTTCATATCAGTTTTTTCGGATATCAATCCACAATTTTGTTTCGCTGAGCACGTAGATTTTTTTGCAGATTTTTACAATAACATTTAGAGGTCACTCAAGGCCTTTTAAGAACAAAAAGGGCCATTCTTAATTAAATTGACGCTATTTATTAATAATTTATTTCTGTTGCGTATGAATTTTGTTCTTCACAATTCAATATTGCACTCAGATTTTCACAATGACTTTCAATGGTAAAAGACTGAAAAAAATCTCAGTGCAATATTGACTCATTAAGAACAAAATTCATATGCGTCAGAAATGACTAACCAATACATAGCGTCAATTTAATTAAGAATGGCCATGTTTGTCCTAAAATTGCCTTGTAGGGATCTTTGAATTTTATTGTAAAAATATTTTAAAAAATATGAGTGCAATATTGAGTTATAAAGAACTCAACTCATACGCGGCAGAAATGAATAACTAATGAATAGCGTCAATTTAATTAGAAATTAGCATGTTTGCCCTAAAATGGCCTCGAGCCAAGTTGCATTTAAAAAAAAAAAGCCAAAAATAATCACCTTCATATATCGTTGATCAATTTCTTATGGACTTTAACATAGAAAAACCTCTATTTTTCTTCATGTTTGAATTTAAAACATAAATTTTTGTAATAAAATAATGAAATTTGGGACATTTCATATTCAGGCTATAAGAATTAGCCTCAGTAAATTTGTTTGTTGAAAAATTAATTGGAAGTGTTATTTTATGATCTACAAAAATGATTGTTTTTGACTAAAAAGGCCGAAAATGATGATTTTCAGGATTGGTTCTTTTGGTTGAGAATTACAATAGTTGTTCTTCATAGAGTCAAGAATTGATCATTCAAAAATGGATCATTCGGAAGTTCAATGTCAACAAGATAATTAACAAAAACAAGAAGAGATTCGTCCCTAAAAGGTGGAGACAGTCAATAAATAGCTACACGATGATGGGCGGGGATCCTTTCCTAATCCGTTTAAACACTTTAAACTATACAATGAAACTTGTATACCCATAACAATTATTTACCAAATAAAATTGTTTAAAAAAGAAAATTGTTCAAAAAGTACAATTTTTTAAGAAAAGAAAATTGGGGTGGAGTTCCGAATAGCGTAAACCGCTGATTTTTTTGAGGCTCCGTATACTTATGTATTTTGACGCGCTGATTACGAAAATGATAGTGAAAATGTGCGGAAATTTGATTTTCACGGTGAAACCATGAAAAAACCATAAAAATCATGGTTTTTTGCGATTATCTCAGCTAATATGCAAAATAAAAAAAAATGTTTCAAACAAAAGTTGTAGACATCATTGAAATACACATTTTTTGTTTAAAAGATTTTTTTCTGCGAGTGATAGTTTTCGAGGAAATGAACGATATAAGGATTACAATCGTATCTCCATTGGTTTCGGTTTGGTACCTACTTACGCTCTTCACCACGGAAAGGTTGGAGAATTTTGAAGAGCATATTTTTTTTCTATTTTTCATGTTTTTTATTTTTTTTGTTTGGTTGTGGGGGCGGGAAGACACCCCTGTGACAGGTCACAAAAATAACTTATGTGACACACGACCCC
>CAKNYM010042998.1:0-25151 GCA_932195095.1 Andricus curvator | reverse complement strand
CACCCCTGTGACAGGTCACAAAAATAACTTATGTGACACACGACCCCCTTTCCCAGGTGTTGTGGGGGCGGGAAGGCATCCCTGTGACAGGTCACAAAAATAACTTATGTCACACACGACCCCCTTTCCCAGGTGTTGTGGGTGCGGAAAGGCACCCCTGTGACAGGTCACAAAAATAACTTATGTCAAACACGACCCCCTTTCCCAGGTGTTGTGGGGGCGGGAAGGCACCCCTGTGACAGGTCACAAAAATAACTTATGTCACACACGACCCCCTTTCCCAGGTGTTGTGGGGGGGCAGAAAAAATAACTAAGGTCTCACACAACCCCCTTTCCAGACTGTCGTGGGGGCGGGAAGGGAAGGTAAATACGAACATTCCCATATCGTGAGACACCCATATTTGACTCGTTTTTATTAGAAAATTAACAATAATTTTCAACTTCTGCCTTATCAAATCCGTTCATTAATAGCTTATTTAAAGATTGTATAACTTGGTTCCCAAAAAAAAAAAATTTGCAGCCAAAACAGAAGTGACGCCCCTATTCTGCAATTTAACCGAACACCCGTGGTATATGGGATTTTTAGAAATGAAAATAGATATATTTAATTTTATCGAAAACTATCACTCGCAGAAAAAAATGGTTTAAACAAAAAATGTGTATTTCAATGGTGTCTACAACTTTTGTTTGAAACATTTTTTTTTATTTTGCATATTAGCTGAGATAATCGCAAAAACCCATGATTTTTATGGTTTTTTCATGGTTTCACCGTGAAAATCAAATTTCCGCACATTTTCACTATCATTTTCGTAATCAGCGTGTCAAAATACATAAGTATACGGAGTCTCAAAAAAATCAACGGTTTACGCTATTCGGAACTCCATCCGAAAATTGTTTGAGATATGAAATTGCAGAATAAATGAAATGGATTAAAAAATAAATTTTAAACAAGTAATAAATTTTTGTTTAAATGATAAAATTTCTAAAAAACAGTAATTAAGTAAACAATAAAAATATTTAAAAAAATAAAATGTTTGACAAATTAAAACAATTTTTTCCCAAATAAAATTGTTTAAAAAATAAAATTGGTTGAAAAAAGAAAATTGTTTGAGAAATTAAATTGCAGAAGAAATGAAATAGATTAAAAAATAAAATTCAAACAAGTGATAAGTTTTTTCCCAAATGATAAAATTGCTAAAAAAAAGTAATTAACTAAAAAATAAAAATGTTGAAAAAATAAAATGTTTGACAAATTAAAAGAATTGTTTACCAAATAAACTTGTTTGAAGAAGAAAATTGTTTAAGGAATTAAAAAAGAAAATTGATGAAGAAATAAAATCGTGTGAGAAATAAAATGATTAAAAAAATTGAATTAAAAAAAAATTCAATTGTTTAAATACAAGAATTATTTAATAAATGAAATTTCAAAAATCAATTGTTTTGAAAATTACAAAATTTGAACAAAATAATATGTCATTATTTGTACTGAATTGAGTTTACGTAAAATTAAATTAGCTTATTATAATTGTTTAACTAAATTCAATCATTCATTCCTCTATAACTCATTAAAGTTTCAGTAATAATTCCTAAATTAAAATCTTGTGCTATTTATACCAAACTTTTTATGAATTACTATCAAATAAATGACTGAATTCCGTTAAACAATCAATAATCAGTCAATTATATTAAATGTACATAAATTAAACTCATTATACTGCCCTACAACGGAAAAAAATAGTTAAGCGACATTTTTTCGAAAAATGAGTTTTTTATATCAGTGGAATCGTGAGAGTAAGCTGCGTCTGCCTATTTTTAAGAAAAAAGTTCCTGACATAAAAATTAAAAAGATATATTACGATAAAACACCTTGTTACTTAATCCTTTCGTATTCCTCTGCGTTTAATTTCAAGGATTTTACAATTTCAGAAAACTTCAGATTTCATAGAATTTCACGGAATTTTATAATATTTTAATGCTTATCAGGGAATTTGTTCACAAGAATTCCGGAATTTCACAGTATTTCGAAGATATTCAAATATATGAGTGTATTTCCAAAATCTAAAAGAATTTTCAAAAATTTGACGAAAGTCTAATCTGACGCTTGTCAAGCATTACCGTTCAGAATCAGTTTCTTTCGTGCCCTCGAAGAATACAGTCGTATTTTACTTAATGTGTAAAGAAACAAATACAAATTCTTATGGACGATTATTTTTCAAATTATATTTCTGCATATAGACAATTTAATTCATTCTCATAAAAAGTTTTAACCACGAACCTAAAAGTGGTACTTGAAAACTGGGGAAATTCAAGAGCTTCGTCAAAGATGAGTCAATTTGATCAATTAATATTAAGTTTTGTGGTGAAATAATTAAATTACAGATTTTAAACTTTAGGTGGTATTGAAATTTTGATATCATTGAAAATTGAACTATTTTTCTTGTCCCGCGGAGGGGGGGGGGGTCGCAATTTTTTTATATCATAAATTAAATTTCGACAAAATACCTGCGTTCATTTTCAAGGATTTTACAATTTCAGAAGAATTCCGGAATTTCACAGTATTCCGAAGATTTTCAAATATATAATGTTATTTCCAAAATCCAAAAGAATTTTCAAGATTTTGGGGTGCTTATTTTGGGGTTTACTTTATTTTCTTACACATATCTCATTATTTGTAAGTGTTGTTCAATTAATAGTAAAATAATATTATAATTATAATTGTACTCAAACATTTTCATTTTAAAGCACATATTACTTCGAATATAAAATCGTACAAATTTTGGAAAAATCCACGTCTATGACGATATTAAAATATTGATTGTACTTATAATATAACTATAATATTTTTCCTTTATTTTACCAGCGCGTATTAAGCTTGCTTTTAATTAACAGCAAAATATTTTTTACAACATGAAATGCGTATATGCAGTCAATTTATTTATGCTGAAAATTGGTTATAAAATTAAGTGCGGCTCGGAAGAAGTTGTAGCCCCCACCATGCCTCGCATGGCGTTTGCGGATTTCTCTTGTTGTATCGAGGACCGACGCTCGATAACTTTAGAGCGAAACACTCCGCAAGCGACTTTGCATATTTTTTAGCTGGGATTCTATTCCGAAAAAATCCGCAAGTAAATTTTTTAATAGAAATTGTTTGAATAATCGATTTTTCATCGCAAAATCAGAAAGAGCAAATGCGTTTTACCAATAAGGGGTACTTGCGATACTGAAAATGTGTTCCTATACAAACATTCTTAGCGCAAATGGTTTTTCTTGAACATCTCCGTTCAACTCGGAGAGCACCTACATAACTTTTTAGTTTGTACGGCAGTATAACTAGTGAAATATAAAAGATTATAAACTATTATCATTGATACAATTTATTCCATTATTCTTATAAATTTATCACTTATTTCTTCAGAATTTTAAATAATCACAGAAAAAACAGAAGATAAACTTTACATCGATTTCCGACGAAAGTTTCGCTGCAACAAAAATTAACCTTGTCGAATAATCTTTACATGAAATTAAGATAATTCCGTGTTTTCAAACCATCTCGGAATAATTTGTCAGTTGTTTCTCAGTAAAAAAGCGTCTTCTGCTATGTAGTTCACAGCAGTGCAAAGAACAGTGTGAAGTATGGATGGAATTGGTCTAGAAATCAGGACACGAGATTTTTAAAAACATTGTACTTATTACCATTCTATTTTAAAAATAATTGCACTTATCGCGGACGAATGGTTATATATTTTTGATGACTGTCAATAAAGCACTCGACAACATTCGAAAAAGTCGCTATATTTACTATGATCTTAACCATAATTCACAAGTTATGAGATATGAATTTCCGTTTTGAAAGTTTCGAGATCCGTCGGTATTGCAGTTCAATATAAAAGCCTTCTTACGAAGTAAAATTTTAAAGCTAAAAGATGATTTCTGAAAAACTACAACC
Source organism: Andricus curvator (assembly GCA_932195095.1). Lineage (NCBI taxonomy): Eukaryota > Metazoa > Arthropoda > Insecta > Hymenoptera > Cynipidae > Andricus > Andricus curvator. The sequence continues at coordinate 21,205 of CAKNYM010042998.1, read as the reverse complement.
CCTATCGACCTTATTTCATGCTTCAAATTATTATTACTTAACATTTCATTTTTTGAATAATTTTTTGAACTCAGAATTTTCGTTACGTATGACTGAAAAATTCTAGAAAATAAAATTCATGACTCTTTCAAATTCCCGATTTGGGAATTTCCCGAATAATACAATTTTTGAATATGTAATAAACTTCCCTAACTGGAAAATTCCCGAATAAAGAATTTCCGAACAGCTTATGATATTACCAAAATAGGAAATTCCAGACAGTTTATAATATTACCAAGCTTGAAAATTCCCGATAGAAAATTGCCAAATTATAAGATATCCGAACTGGAAAATTCCTGAATTATAAAACTCCCGAAACAATGGAAAAATGGTTTTCAATCAATATTATTTATTAAAAATACAATCAAATATTTGTATAAAAAAAATATTTTTTTCTGATCAAAGTTTCTAAAATTATTGTTTGAATTCAAAATAAAAATTATTGAAAAAATATATTTTTGGATGAAAATTTTTGGACGATTGAAAAATCCTAAAAAATAAAATTTCCGAATAATATAATTCCCAAATAATGAAATTCGCGAATAAAAAATTCCCAAACAGTTTATGATCTTACCGAAATGGAAAATTCCCGACAGTTTATAATATTACCGAATTTTAAAATTCCCGCTAGAAAATTGCCAAATTATAAAATATACGAACTGAAAAATTCTTGCATTATAAAACTCCCGAAACAATAAAAAAATTGTTTTTCAGTCAATATTATTTATTTCTTAAAATACGATAATCAAATATTTTTCGAAGAAAAAATATTTTTCTTCTTCAAAGTTTCTAAAATTATTGTATGAATTTAAAATAACAATATTTGAAGACAATTTTCATCCAGAAATATATTTTTTCAATTATCGTAATTTCAAAGTTAAACAATAATTTTAGAAACTTTAAACATTAAAAATAATTTTTTTCTTGATAAAAATATTTCATTATTATATTTGTTTAAATTCGGAAATTTTCTAGTTCGGATATTTTATAATTTGGCAATTTTCTGTCGGGAAGTTTTAAATTCGGTAATATTATAAACTATTGGGAATTATCCATTTCGGTGATATCATAAACTGTTCGGGAATTTTCCAATTCGGGAATTTCATTATTCGGGAATTTTATTAACCAGAAATTTTATTACATATTCGAAAATTTTATTATTCGGGAATTTCCCAATTCGGGAATTTGAAAGAGTCGGGAATTTTATTTTTCGGGATTTTTCATTCCTTCAAATTTTTTTTCAAATATTGTTACTTTGAATTCAAATACCTAGATCCGCCACTGAATGTTCCAACTTCAAATATAATTCGATTCCTACTTTTTGGTTTTCTTCCTAACCAACTAAACCGACTGTGGCAGGAAGTATATATAAAGTCTAATTATTTTCAAAATAAAAATTAGGTAAGTAAAAAGTTGTTCTAAATCTAGTGTCCTGATTTATAGCTTTTCATGTATACTTTGCCGTTTTTCCATTGCTGCGAAGAACGTAGCAGACGACAGCTTTTATTCCATCGTAAGATAAACTTTCGCCAAATAGCATGTAATCTTTAACAGCTGAAGATTTTACATGCAACAAAATTTAACTTCAGTTTTTTCTGTGATGAAAACATTCTCAATAAAATCTAAATTCCTAAGAAATCCAAGGATTAGTCTAGAATAGGTGAAAAATATACAAAGGCGGAAATCTGGGTCTCACTACCTGAGTGCGAAGTGAGTGGTTTACTGCTCCGCCCACTAACCAATAATTCCCTGAGAGTAACAAAGGTGCAAATGCAGAGTCAGCTTGCCCCTTAACAGTTGACAAGTTTATGAACTCTGATGAATTTTCTTAGCCAAAATCCGCCAAACTTTTGAACGCCAAGCGCTCGCTCAATTAGTATTTTTAAAATCTGAAAAAAATACACAAGAGTTTTTCCACTATGAAGATTCAGTTACTAGCATTGGATGGTCAAAATTAGAAAATACGTTATTTTCGACCACCCTAATATATATATATATATATTCATTTCAAAGTTACTGAATTCAATGAAGTTTTTCCATGTTTTTAAATTGTTTCTATTTCATTTTATTATTTTAATTCACCTTGAATTTTCGTGAATTTCATCGAATTCCTCTCTTTTCCCTGAAATTACTCTAAATTCGTTCCAATGATGAAATTTAAAAGAAAGGGTTAAACAACCACAAACATTTCGTATTTATATTAATTTTACTTTTTGATCTAAAAATTGCGACAGAAACAAAATAATTGCGCTAGTAAAGCGCCTGGTTGTTTCTAGTCCTATAATAAAAATCGATATATTATTTTTACAGAAACACCGGCTGAACCAGCATACCTACCTGATGATGCCGCGGATGTACAAGATGCGAATCGATATGATTTGGGCCAAATAGTGATGCATCGTGGCATGCCTCATATAATCTATAGTAATTATGGGACTACTTTTCGAGGCGTTGAACTACTGAGTGCAGCTCAGAACGTGATTTACCTAAGGATTAGGGGCCGAAACCCTAAAGACCCAAGTACAAATTATAACAATAAATCTTAGAACTAAAAGAACTTATTGGAAGTTAGCCTTAACTTCAAAATGTGATAGAGCCGTCCAATGTATAGGGATATACAAATATTTCTAAAAAACAGATGAAAAGTTCATTGAATTCGGCATTAAATGAGCCCTAGTTGAATTAATTTGCCCTGAAGGTTGTTCAATTATGACGTACGAAAACCAAAAATAAGATTCCGATTTTCAAGGAATTTTGTACATCATGTTCAACTCTTGGCAGGAGGTAGGAAAATTAATTTATAAATTTAATATTTTACAAATGCAATGCTTAGGATTTTCGCATTTTCGCACAAAAAATTATTTTTTCGCAGACCCGTAAAGATTTTTGAATATTTAATAGCTCAAATGAAATGCGGCGTCCTAAGTATCACTTTTGTAAAATGTCAAATTAAGGGATTTATTTTCCTAGCTCCTGCCAACAGTTGAAGTAAAGGTACACCATTTTTGCAAACTTTAAACTTTATTTTATCCTTCTCACATGATGATTCAATAACCACAAGACCAAACTACTAGTTTTTAATAGGTCATCCGGTTATTGTTACGATACTATCTTTCAGTAGTGTATCTAGAAAAAAAAAATCTAGGAGTGAATAATTTGCATTATAGTTAACAAATTGTATAGACATATATTAAAAATCCATATGTTGCAAGAACTTTAAAAAAATTGAAAAAATCACAATCCAACCATCAATTGAACAACAAATTTTCGTCACTCCATAATACTTTCATAACAAATTGCCGGGCGTGATGATTTGTGAATGGAATAAATGTTCTTTGTATTAAAATGGACGGAAACATTTTTCACCACTGAATAAACTTTATTCGAAACCACCATGTTATGAGCCTCTTACGCCCACAGAAAAGTGATCGTTCAAATAGCCCTTTACCATGCCATACAGCTAGCGGCAGTTAATTAGTTGCAAATGCCGCGGTACAGTCAGTTAATTAGTCCCACAAATCGCATGTTTTCATCTACAACAATAGAATCCATGAAACCTACAATTATGTCGCAAAATATATACAGTCGAACCTCAATAATTCGAACACCCATAATTCGAATTCCTCCATAATTCGAACATTTTCTCCGGTCCCTTGACGTTCCTGTACTAACGCATGTATAAAAAAAACCTCGATAATTCGAACTTTCGGATATCGAGTGTATCGAGAAATTCGAATTTTTGGTGTTCGAACTTGGGGACTGCAGTCAAAGTGGAACCGTAAAAAAAAACCCGTCGCTGGGGTTTTGCCGGCGCGCCAATTGAGTTGCAGACGGTCGCCACCATCCTCTATAAAAGAAAATTCAAATCTACAGAGCTTACATTCTCAGTCGAGTTTTCGTTGAGTGCATTTCGTATTGTCCAGTTTTCTTATTTTCCATTCTCTGTGTCTTTTTAGTCTAATATGACTGATTTAAGTAAGACAAAGTATAAAACTCTGACTTTAGCAGAGAAAGTCGCTGCTATCAGAGAAGCTGAAAAGGGGGTGAGAAAAAAATCGCAGATCGCTGAAGAGTTTCAAATTCCGCGGAATACTCTTTCTACTTTTCGCAAGAACAAAGAGAAGATTCTTAGTGATTTTTCTACATCAAACCAAAGCAGAAAAAGATGCAGAAAACCAGAAAATCCAGAAGTGGACGAATGCGTGAAAAAGTGGTTCAAGCAAGCTCGTGATAAGAAAATTCCTGTAAGTGGTCCAATTCTCCAAGCCAAAGCTCAACAGTTGGCCAGTAGTTTAAAGTGTGAAAAATTCAAAGCAAGTAATGGTTGGCTGCACAAGTTAAAAAATCGAAATGATATTTTGAGAAAGAGTGTGTGTGGTGAAAGGGCAGCCGTTGACATTCAAAAAGCAGAAGAGTGGAAAATGACTTTGTTAAAAAAAATCGAAGCTACGGAGACAAGAAACATCTTCAATGCTGATGCAACAGCTCTGTTTTACGAATGTACACCGGACAAAACATTAGCCTACAAGAAAGAAGATTGCAGCAGTGGAAAGTTAAGCAAAGTCCGAATTACTGTTCTTGTAGGAGCCAATTCTGACGGCAGTGAAAAGCTTCCATTGTTAGTGATTGGAAAATCTGCAAATCCGCGTTGCTTTAAAAACGTTAAAACTAAGCCGTGTGATTACGAAGCTAACAGGAAAGCTTGGATGACTCGTGATATTTTTGAAAAGTGGCTGCTGAACTTGGATAAGAAGTTTAGAAGAGAGAAGAGAAAAGTGCTCCTATTTTTAGACACGGTAAAGGGCTATTGGACGTTCAATTTTCTGGGGACTCTACAGTCTCATAACATGGTGGTTTCGAATAAAATATCTTACATCACACAGATTTAAATATAATCCACAGAATCTAAAAAGAGTTTCAGAAATTATTAATGTATTTATAGAAAGGGACAGTATTTTCATTTGTATTCGTGGCTTCCAAATTTCGGTTTTCATTTTGAAACTTTCAGATTTATAAATGAAAGGTGCAATCCATGAGGACCCAGTTCACAAATTCTCGAAAATGGGATTCTTAGCTCGAAAAATCTAAAAAAATTCTGATACATAACCTGACAAATGGATTTTTTAATAATCGCATATTTTTGCCATCATGCTATATAAGGGTCAAAATGTAAATTCGCACGTATGCCCGAATGTGCATGCGCAGTTGCTTTAAGCTGAACTCACTTTTTTAAAATCAAAAACTAGATTCTTTATCACTGCTCAAATTTGAGAAACCGGGTCCCTCGAGCACAAGAAACACTTTCGCTCCATTGTTTTCTAAAACTAATAGTATTCTTTCATCAAAACGTTTTCATCGATTCAGGGACTAAATAGCTCAAAAGCGTGCACCTAAAATGAAAAAAAAAATCTCATTAAATTTTCTCGGAACCTGATAATATTTTACAACAAAAGTTTTCAGGGTTCAATTCCGCACTCATCTCGAAAGCACTTTCCTTTATTCTTAAATTGAAAATTGGATTTTTGAAAACGTTTTCGTTCTCTTCTGTAAAAATGTAGGTTAGGCCGTTATGTCATACTGCGATTCAAATGTCAGAAATAATAATTCTAAACTGAAAATGGAAAAAAATTTTGATTGATCATTTACAAATGCGAAACAATATATATTTAATAACTTCTTATCTTAAAGGTTAGAACTTGTCCACTATACAGTTAGGAGCCTTAAATATTAAGGAATTTTAAATTGTATTGCATAATTGAAAATTTCTTCACTAAGTGCCGTATAAATGAAAAAATTACCGAAATAATAAATTTATGATTAGTGTCTTTTAAGATAGTTCATGCGACATTTCACTTATGTTAGGAATTTTCTTAAATTTCCTCAATACATACAGGAAATTAGTATGCAACGACCATACAGTTTTTAATTTATTGTTGAGTCTGTGAAGGTAGATATTATCTACTGAAAACAGTACCTTTTACATGGGTCCCATGCAGAAAACTAGTTGAATTTATACAGTTTTAATTGTAGCATCTAAACGGTTCTTACCATTCAGGTTAAAAATTAGAGATGTATAGAAGAATATAATACAAAGATTTTAGGATAATTTTCATTTTTTCTTGAGTTTAGTATAAGAGATATAACTGTTTGGAGAATAATATTTTCATTCACGCAATAAATATAGCGAAAGGAAGTACTCACTACTTGGCAACACTGTTTGCCTCGCTGATCAAGACGCTTGTCAAATCCAAGTGTGTAGACTTGATCTAATTTTTTTTTAATTTGAATTTTATCTTTTTTAAATTTCGCGCATAAAATTACCTACAAAAAAATGTGTATTGTTTCTTTTCCATGACGATATGTTTCCATGGTAATGAGATTCCATGGCATAAGGTCCATATTTCAAGCAAGAGCTGATATGCCTCATATCCGAAACAAGTCGGATTTCACTCAAAAATTGTAATTACTAATAATGAATACATTAATTATAAGCTTCTTTTGATTTATTGTTGAAGTAATTTTTGCGTGGAATTCAATAAAAATAAAATTCAAATTGAAAAAAAATGTTCTGCCATTTCTAATTTTTCACATTTTTTAATATCAAATAGGTACTTCCATAAATTCTTCAGGCATATAATTAATCGATTTCAAAAAAATGTTTATAGTATATTCAGCTCATCAAGAACTAAAAATTTTTTGCTATCAGAAATCGATTTCTAGGAATTTATTTCTTTTTTTCGGCTCACCGTTATTTCGTGTAGTAAGGTAGTCGATTTTAAAATACAGAATTTCTTTTCTATGAAAAACTTGATTCACTATACACTAACATATATGGCTTTTTGAATTAAAGTATAAAATCTTTCAATAAAACTAAGTAAGCATTATCAAATACGTTATTCAAGAACGATAAAATTTTATTACAAAACATTAAATGTTATACTTTGGGACAGCAGATAGCAGAACGGCTCCTTAAAAGTGAACTTTCAAGGTTAGAATGAGCTGCAGAAAGAAATTGAATGACGCTTATCTTAAAATCTTGTGAATAATTGACGCTGATATTCACATAATGTAATTCTTAAATTAGGTCACATTATTTGAGTACTATTAACAACATAATAACTTACCCAATAAAGCTTTTGTATTCACATCCAAGTGTTTACAATTCTTATCAGTGGTGTGTATTCTTCCTGTGAGAAGTTTTTCACTTCCGAGCAGGGACTGCATACAATACGCAGAATTTAATTATAACTGAAACGAGTCTCTTTAAGAATATTTTTCAAATGAATCTCTTTATCGAACTTTTGAAATTTTAAATTATCGGCAAGTACATATCTAATTCAGAAATGCGTCTTCCAGGTGCATGTTTTGACGATGAAGTGGCTTTTAGCTTTTTAGCACTGCGTGTGGACTGTGGACATGTGCTTCCCGGTCGTGCAGCAATTATTTTAAATTTTCAAAAATAAGGCAAGATGAATAATATAATAGCAAAATTTAATAATAATTCAACACTATCTACGTACCTATGACCTAGAAGGCGCTTATAACCACTGCTCATCAATAGTTTATCGTCTATATTGTTAAATTTTGCTTTCACTGACTCAAAACTTAGTGCTTTCCATGGGATGTTTGGAAATCTCGTGGACATCTCCTTTCTCATCATTTTGACCGTTTATTAATTTAATAACTAGAATTCTTAAATTGAATAAGGTTTGGGAGAGGTTAGGTCACGTGCTAGGAAATTCAAATGTTCAAAACAGACAACCGCCATCTTGGTCATGTAATTTGCCAGTGCGGTGTTGCCACGCTCAGTGCTGAACTAGTATGCGAATTTTACGTATATTAAAGGTTTCTTTTGTGGCGATTGACAGTGTAGAAACCTAGTCAAAAGTTTTGATGAAAGCTTAGGAAAAATTTGAGAAGTTATAACTTTTTCAAATTAAAGCTACTTATATTTCAGTATTATAAATTGGAATCGGAGGAATTTACAAAAGAAAGATAATAATTTCTTGTAATGTCGAATGTCATTTGAAGTGACTGGGCTTCAATTTAAAAACTCTTCTATTCAGATTTTGATGTTTCAATGATTCTTATTCAAAATTAATAAGTTAGTCAATTTTCAATTAGGGGAAAGTGGGGTATGGTGTCAGTGCGGGGCATGGCGATTCTTGCAAATAATGCTTGTATTTGTTCATTTTCATATTAATTTTTTTACGTAACATAGCTTTCTTTGGTACTCAAGAAAGCTATTGTATGTACAAAAAACTAATATAAAACTCAAGAAACACGAACATTATTAGCAAGAGTCGCCGCGCCCCGCACTGACACCATACCCCACTTTCCCCTACAGACTTTAAATCAACTTTGAAATTGTCTGACTGCGACGTTTTTAATATACAGTTGCTCAAAGTTCAAGAGTGTGCATTGAAAATTAATAAAAAAGTTAATCTTGAGCACTTCATGCAGAATCGTTATTTATACTTGGAGACTTAGGTAATTTATAAAGCTTTTATTGCAATTATTTCAATTTGTATTGTTTGCGAACGTTAATTATTTTTCAACTATCACGGATTTAGATTCGGAAATTCAATTTGAAAATGAACGATTAAATATCAAGATACTCGTTATGGGCTTTTGGAGCAATTGAGGGTTTAGTGGTCTAGGACGGAGTCGGAGGAGGGTTCCGGGGGGCAGAGCTTCCCTTAATGAAAAAACCATTGCAAATAGAAAGAAGAAAAAAACAACGATATGCAGTGTTCAGGAGCACTTTTTGATACATGGAAGTAAGGTTATGAAACGGCACTTGGGACTCGGAGACTAGGCATACAGATGGCAGCAGTTCCTGCACTCTCCATGCTTTATAACCATGTTTCCGGGGAAATAATGTTACTTTATTTGCCTAGGGGCATAAAGGGTACCCCCACCACCGACTTCATTCACCGGTCTGTAAACGGCGACTTTCAACTCGCAAAAACAGGTGGCGTTGAGCGCCCATAACGCGCATATGTTGCATACAAATTATTAACGTATTGTTGTATATTTCTTAATATTCTGTATTTATATAAATATCAATTTTAAATTCGTATAATTTTTCTAATCACACGGGGCAAGGAGGTACAAATACTGTAACATAAAACAAACTGTATGGATTCTATGATATCATCTTAACTGTGCATAATTTTTTTGAAATGAGAAAACATTTTTGGGATTCAGAAAAGAGGATCAAAATTTCCTTTCTTGGTCAATTATTAGTAGACTCACAACTTATTACAATTTAGTAGCTCTGAGTGAAGGGATTTTGAATCGTTAAAGTAAATAGTGACTATATTCTTTTACAGAAGACTATCGAATACCGCCAATCCTCTATCAGCCATGGGATAGACTTCTTCGTCCACGTGATCCACCTGAAACAGGCTACGAAATAGTTGGAGAATACTATAACCCCAGGATTATGATGTATGCAGAAGGCTGGGGTAATTCAAAAACGAAAATATTATTCGGAAAAAATATTATAGAACTCTGCCTAGAACGATTAGTTTTTTCCCAAGTATGGAATGTTTTGCGCACTTGTATCACAAATAACTATTTTATACGTAGAAAAGTGCCTGGTAGTTCTGAAATAATAATTTTTTTATGGCACATGCATGATTTCAGCCCTTTTCGACGACTATGAAGCGGGGCTAAAGCTGTATTTTCTACTAGGGACTGAAAAGTGACGTCAGAGATCAATAATGAAAATTATGCATCTATGAGCTCGCATTTTATAATTATCAGCCCACTTACCGTGAAAACTGTGTGGAAATTTTGGTTGCAGATAATAGAATTTTGCGGTTATTTATGTAAAGTTACCACATGTACCTGTAAAATTACCATAAATGACCGAAAATTTTCATAAACTTCCGGAAATTTAAAAAAATGAATTTTTGGTCATCCATGATAAGTTACCATATTTACCTATAAAATTACCATAAATGACCGAATTTTTTTTATAAATTTCTGGAAATTTTTACAAATGAATTTTTGGTAAGTTACCATATTTACCTGTAAAATTACCAAGAATGACCGAAATTTTTTATCAATTTCCGGAAATTTATGGAAATTTTTGAAAATGAATTTTGTGTAATTTATGGTAATTTACGATATTTACCTGTAAAATTACCATAATTTACATAAATTTTCCATAAATTTCGGTTAACATTAATTTCATGCTTCATTATACAAAATCTAATATGGAGTGAAATCGTGACTGTATTTCGAAAAATGTCTGAAATCATCCATTTGTTATAAAAAATATCGTATGCGCCAAGGGGGAGAGGCACTTTTTCTCCCCCTAGGTGCATAATATACTATTTTAAGTCTTTAACGTCAATAATGACTATATCCTTCTTACACAATCAGGTCATGTAGTTGAACCCGAAGAGGGTTATGTATTGTCTCGCCGCACAAACGTACGTCTGCCGTATTCTAAAAATTATAAATACAAGCATTTTGCAAAATATGAGAATCGTATTTGGGTGGTGATGGCTCTGCTTCAGCGCCAAGGAGGTAATGTAAAAAATGAAATAAACTCTAGAACAAAGATATGGTTAATTGAATATAAAATTTCTCATACAAAAAACCACATGTTAATATTTAAATTTTTTTAAATCTTTGAAATTTAATTTTTTTGGGCCCATACCAAATTTTTCGGGTGCAACCAAAAATTCAAGATATAAATTTCGCACCACTAATGTAGAATAATTTATTCATTAGTTGTTGATTACGTACGTGTTAATGGTTGAAATAATAAACTTTTATATTTTCTCTTACAGACGTCTGTTAAACAGTTTGTTATGGATTTGGCTCCTCCTGGGGGTTTTCGCCGCAAGTGGGGTTTTGCGGCCGGGTTGCACTGAATCACAATCGTATGGAGGTGCAGGCAAATGCGGGAGCTTGTAAAATTAAAGCCGTATAATAAATCGCATTTCTTGCATTTCCAAGTTGACTCATTTCGGAATCCTTCCTCCCGTCTGGCTCACAGTTTATTCGACCGCCGACGTAAAAGTATTTCGCATCGGTTAATTTCAAATTAAAACGTTCAATAAAAGAATTGTCTTCCTCTAAAGAAAGTTTAGAATCGTTCAATTTTGGGTTTGTCTTATTTGAAATTATTTCGTTTGAAAGATTTAAAAAAAAGGTATAAAAAATTCAAATTCCCCATTAAGCCACTTTGACTACCGAAAAGCCACAAATGTAAAATTTATCATTATCTATGAAATTTTTACGTTTTTAGGGCATTCCATACTAAAATTTAATTGTGCAAAACGATGTCAAATCCCTTAATATTACTGGCTCCTTATTTGAAATTGTACAATTGTACGCCCTTGAAATACTAAATCATTCATTTTTCAACGTTCCAACTTTGTGAGTGTTAAATTTTGGACATATAAAATTAAATAATTTCAGTTTAGAAGGGTTAGAGAAAATAAATATAACATTTTTTTAGTATTATCTCATTTTTTGAGTCTTTATATATAATGTATTCTCTGATCTTCTACACTTTGATTTTTATTTTCTTTAATTTGTTTCCTTGCCATTTTTAGATCAAAAAACTTCGGTTTCTCTTACGAATGATCGCGCCAAGAAACTAAAAGAACTGTATTGTGAAAACTTTTAGGCTTTAAATTAGGAGGGCGTATTTACTCGCGTATTGCCCCCTACACTTCTCGCGTAATGATTACGTAGTCAATTCATTCAGAAACAATCACTTAGAAAAAAAATTCACCTTGACCGTACACTGAATATATCTTTTTTTAGTTTTTACAAAAATCAGATATAATTTCACAAGGAATCATTTTTGGGGTGTCAAATTATTGAAAAATCAAATCAAACTTCTAAACAGCACCATTATAAGAGTTTTTGAAACTTTTGAAGTGTTTCAGGCACACCCAATTTTCAATCAGAAGTGGTGCGGTGGAGCCTTTTGTTCTAGGTGGGGCAGGGGCATAGACACTTATAATATTAAATGGTAGAATTGGTACATAGTATAATAACATTATACTGTGTAAAAATTGTACATGAAACATAAATAATAAATAAACAACAAATAGTAAATAATAAATACAGGTGTAAAATTCATATTCCGTGAGTATAGAAAAGTGTGCTTCAAATATTCTTGGAGTAAAGTACGATGATGGAGTGGACATTTTTTCGCCAAATTCAAAATTTTCGATATTTCAATGTGTGATACTTCGATAATTTTAGAAGCACACCCTTTTCCTTTGTATGGTGACTACTGGCCACCTTAATCTAATAGAAAATCGAAATATTTTTGACCTGGGTAGTTGCGCGCATTTTCCACAAGTACAGTCCTTGGCGCGTACATTTAAATTTTAAAAGCAGCGACACGGCTTTGAAATTTTTTCGCTGAGTTAGAAATCAAAGCACAATGTCTCACAATTCTCAAACATTGCGCAGAAAGGTTATGAGCATGCAAAGCATTGAATTTGCAACTGGTGACAAATATTACACAGGTATATTTTTGGGATTTTTTCGAAATATGTTGTATCTTTTTAGGAGAGTTTCTGAAATGACTGTAAGCTTTCGTTTGTATTTCAGGGAGTCTGTCTGTAAATGACGTAATCTTTTTGTACCTCAGTATAAAAAACTGGTTAGACCGCTATTTACTCGTACTTCAAATGACGCCCTCTTAGCTATAGGTAGGTTATGTTTGCACACTTTTGCTATTCGTCTTCCCTGTAAAAAGTCTTTAGCATTTTCACCACTTTCATAGTTGGTACGTATAATACCAACTATCAAAGTAGGATTTTTAAGTCAAACCGCGACTATCCACTTTAATTCGGAATATACCTTTTAGGTATATATATATGCCAACGGCGATACCACGCTGAAAACACCAGTTCTCGTAAGATCACTGAAGTTAATCATTGTTGGGCGCGGCTAGTACTTGGATGGGTGACCGTTCAGGAAATACTGCGTGCTGTTGGCCCGTCGTGGGTGTGGTGGGCCCACATTGGTAGTAAATATCCACCTAGAAAAACTACCCGAATCGGGTAGTGAGGCAATGAACTTTCGAGTTCGAACTGCTAATCAATGTATGTATGTATACCTTTTAGGTTATGTAAGTTTACAACATTTTGTCAAATCGCACAACGCAGTGAATTTATAGGTTATGGTATTTTAGCAAGAAATATTCCTATAACGATAAATGGTAATTTCACTTAATTAAATCTACTATAATATGTACCATGATCCAATCCATTGGATCATGATATTTACTGCACTTAAGAATTTGAAAAGTAATGTTTGTTGTTTGTAATTTTTGTTGTAAAGGTAAGTCCAGCGATATATTGTGGAGACCTTTGAGGATGGCGATATCGCCGATATCCTAAGGACATTTTTCAAATACAATATCCTACGTGGGATACCTTGAGGATCCTTAAATTATTCTGATACTCCACGTTGGATATTTTAATGTCCGTTCCAAGGATTTTGGCATTTTCGTCTTCCAAGATATCTTTTAAATATCCTCCCAAAATGCCTAGGATATCGTCGGGATATTTCGTAATATCCGTTTTTTGTTATGGAGGCTTTAAGGTAACTGTTTTCGCCGTGGCCGTGATACCAGTCAATCTACAAATATAATCATTATTTGTGTTTTTACAACAACCCTGGTACTTTTATACCAATAAAACATGCATAATTGCTCGAAATTATCACTTCACACATTGAAAGTTGTAAGGACATTTCCTGCCCGTTGGAAACTCCCTACTAAAAATAATCAAAATGGCCTACCTCAACTCAGTCCTGAGCGGTCGTGCCCTATGCCTATCCAAGCTGAAAAATAAAAGAGAAAAGAAAGCTAGACATGATAGGCCCAAGTGGCTATCATGGCTTAAGGCCTGAGAAAGTTGAAGCAGATTTACTAAAAAAAGTTAGGTCAGCATTACGCAAAAAGATCAAGCGATCAGAATCTAAATTTTAATTTGATTTCCAATTTTCGTCTACGGAACCCTACTACTAAACCTGAAAATAAAAGTAATATCTAAGATTGGGGGGGGGGGGGGGTCCTAGGAAAGAAAGATTTTAAAACAAACACTTTATTCACCAGTGACACTTGATTTTATTAATACAAAGCCCAAAACCTTTTCCGATATATTCACTCCATAACTAATTGTCTTAAATTTTCAAAACTCAAATTATTCAACAATGTTCATTTGATTGATGGTCCCTAATCCGGACCGCGGAAATGAGACGCCAGAAAAACTCACGGTCACGTGGCTAAGATGCCACCCTGATTTAATTTCGCAACTTGGAAAGTACTACAAAATTGTTTAACCTAAAACAAAAAGAGTTCCTAGGAAAATAAACCCCAATCTTTCCATAATAAAAGGAATTCGTGGCCGGTTCCCAAAATTGTACAATATAAACTAGCACCGACCACGAGGTGCGACGCGGACAAATCTTTAGGCGTTCGTCAATTCCGGTGAAAAAGAGAAACTCTTCCCCTAAAATCGGAGCACTCGCGACAGAATTCACTTGAGGCGTGAAAATCGAGAAGTTCTATTTCTCGGTTTTCACCTCTCAAGAGGAAATAAACCACGGAAGCGCAAAACTAACATTACCGAAAACAAAGAAAATGATCTCCACTCCACCAAAAATGTTATGAATGAAATTTCACAAGAATGCGGCACTTAGATGGCTGGCTGGGCGTTTTGGCGGTACTTCAATTCAACAAGAAGATTATAGGATCGGCCGCCAAAACTCTCCGCCAGAAAACAAAAACAAACTCAAACCTCCGTGTTCGAACTTTTTCCACTTTCCTTTTGGCTCTTTCGACATAATTTATATTTTTTGTGTATTCAATTCCTAATTAAAATCAAGATTTTTATCCCATATTCTATCTTTGACTCCTCGTGTCAACTTGGCTTGGTTCCTGTTGTCCAATCAGAGCGTCGTACCCACGTGTCTCGATGTTCTCCGCCAATCGCAGCTCCCCGGATCCTCGACGGCCGTCATCTTGCTGGAAGAAAGTACCGATATCTCTGCCGCCAAAACAGAAGAGAACTTTGTTAATACTATAACCCTACAATTCTGAGTGGAATCCTTCTTCTTAGTGTACATTTTCTACTCAGAATCCTTTAGCATAAATCAGAAAACGGTTTTAATTTGTGGAGTGGTTTCACCGGATCCGAGCGCCCTCTGCCATTTCCGGGGCTTCCGGAATATGGGCTTGAAGAATAATGAAATTGGACTGTCCATTGAAGGCTTCACTCATATTCCCTTCTCTTTCCATCGTGTCTGCTTCCTTCCTCCGCTAACGCGTTGATCGGCGAGCGTCAATCGATAGGTCAGAAGAGGACTGTCCATCGGAATGCTCCTTCCCTCTCCGGTGGATCGAATGTGGGACGATTTTAATTTCGGTAAAGCTGCGACTGACAGATGCCACCATCTTGTCTCCCTTCAGTGTGCGGTGGTTTGTTCTGCTCCCCTCCCTTGACAATATGGCGGAATGCTGGTTGGGATCCGCCAGCCAGAAAAGGAGAGTCTGTGCTCGAGTTCTCTCCCACTCTTTCTGGCTTATCGTGACAGGAACGCTCTGTAGTTTTCTGAACGTGTTGTTGTTGACGTTGCTCCGCTGTCAGTCTCGCTCTCGTCGGGCAGGAGTTTCAACGGGTGAGAGCTCACCGATCTGCTCGGTGACTCGCACCCGACTCCACTGCCTTTGCGTTTCGTCCGTCTCGTATTTTAAGGCAGTTAGTTGTGGTTGTCGTCGGTTGTCCAGGGTTCGCCTTGCGAGCGGAAACCCGTTGTAGGCGTCTGCCGGTATGTGCGAGCCTATGTGCTCGTCACATTTCCCCCCCACTTCGGAGAGCGAAATTTACAAGGAGGAACGGAAGTAGAATACCAGGTGAATGGAGCGTATCAAAATAAACAAATACAATAACCGTAGCTGGAGTATGTCGGCGATAATATAATGAGGCATGGGACAGTAATTGTGAGGATCTTCTTGGATAGTAGGGGCTAGAATCTAATTTCCGTTTTACTCACTGTGCAGTCTCTGGGTCTCTGTTTGATGGTATTTCCTCAGGCTTGGGTGGTTCTGGTGCCGCGTCTACCTTCGGCGTTTGTTTGGGTGCCTGCCAAGGTCTGATCTTTTTTGGTTTGGTCTTGGGTTGCACGCAGAGGATCTCTCGGTGAGGCTTCCCTGTTGGCACCTTAGTTCTGGCGTATTTTCGGATGAAAATGCCCGACTATATGCTAACAATTGTCGGTTCTTGTTTGTACGTCGGGCCGACCTCTTGGAACCTCTTGGGGTGGGGGCTCAGTCGGTGGGGGTTGCTCTCTGAATGGTACTAGGTCCTTTACGTGTACGTGTCGGCTCATGCTTCCTTTATCATTTTTCAAGTCGAATATTGTGCTTGAGATTTTTTCAGCCACGGTGAAGGGGCCTTCAAATTTTTGGGCTAGTTTTGCGTTAAATGCGTCCGCTTTATTTGACAAGAAATGTGTCTTTTTAGCACTTTGTCTCCTATTTGGGGGGCCCAGTCTCTGCGTCTCAGGTTGTAGTGGCCCTGTTGTTTTTGAAAACTTCGAGCAATTTGGCTGCGAGTGAGCTCTAGTGCAGCCTGTAGCTTGAAAGGCGATGTTGTTGTTTTTCTGTAGCTGGAAAGGCTGTTTTGTCTGCTAGGCTGCCCGGTGTGCGTAATTCTCTCCCGTAGTTCAGATAGGCTGGTGAAAATCCTGTAGAAGTGCTTGTTGCGGTGTTGTATGCGAACTGTAGCTCTGGGAGGTGGTGGTCCCATGTCCTGTGTGATTTTTTGATGTTTTGAGCGATCATGGTTTTAATAACTCTGTTTGCACGCTCTACTGGATTACATTGGGGAGAATACGGTGGTGTAAGTCGGTGTGTTATGTGCATCTCTTTTAGGAGGGTTTTTACCGTCTTCCCAGTGAATTGTCAGCCGTTGTCTGAAATGCTTGTTGCTGGGCATGCGTTTCGGAGGCAGATTTTGTCCTTGATGCTGGTAGCGATTGCTGGGCTTGATGCCTTTCTTAGAGGGTGGACTTCTACCCACTTGGTGAAACGGTCCTGCATAACTAGTAGCCATGTGTTTCCTGAGGATGAACGAGGTAATGGGCCTATAAGGTCGACGCTGACCATCTCCCACGGTCCTTGTACGTTGGTTGCGTGCATTTTTCCCGCGGGGGCCTGTTGCGCTGCTTTGAATTTTTGGCAGCTTTCGCAAGTTTCTCACATGTTGAGCTCCCATTCTGAGCATCTCTGGCCAGTAGTGATGTGTGGCGAGGCGAGCCAGAGTTTTGGCCACTCCTAGATGCCCTGCTGTTGGATCGTCGTGGACTTCTCTTAACACTCGTTGTTGATCGGAACGGGGCACGCAGACCTTCCATTGCTCACCCTGTATGTAGTCATTGAAATCCAAAGTGTGCAAAATGTGTCAATATAGGCGGTTGTTTCGGATGCAGTAGTCCGGATTTTCGGAAGGGTTGTCTAGGACGGCCTTATATCGTTTTTGGTACCAGTCCTGGTCCTGTTTCTTGTCGGCGGTGCATGTCTCGTGAGGTTGTATAGAGAGCGTGTCGGCGATCACATTGTCGGGTCCGCGGCGATACTTCACTTCAAAATCCCATTGGCTCAGTTCCATGGCCCATCTCGCCAGGCGTCCTGAGAGGTTGTCTATTTTGTGCAACCATTTCAAGGATATGTGATCGGTTAGAACAGTGAAGTGATATCCCTCGAGGTAGTCTCTCATCTTCCAGATGCCCCATTTGACAGCTAGGCATTCCAATTCGGTGGTTGAGTAATTGCTCTCCGTTTTGCTGATTGCGCGGCTGGCATAAGCGATCACTCGTTCCGTATCTCCGTGTGTCTGGGTAAGGACGGCTCCAATTCCTTCATGGCTGGCGTCGGTTTGTAGGACAAATTCTTTGGACCAATCCGGGCAGGCGAGTATAGGTGCTGAAGTGAGCCTAGTCTTGAGTTCGTCAAAAGCCTTTTGGTGTTTTTCAGTCCATAGCCATTTCGCGTTCTTTTTCAGGAGTTGGTGGAGTGGAGCTGCGACTTTGGCTACGTCTTTGATGAAACGTCGGAACCACGAAATCATACAGAGAAATCTGCGGGCTTCCTTGATGTTCTTCGGTGGTGTAAGGCTGTCTATAGCTGCAACCTTGTCGGGGTCCGTGTGGAGTCTTTTTGGTTGACGACGTGGCCGAGGTATTTTAGCTCGCATCTGAAAAACTGCCACTGTTCCGTATTTGGTCTCAATTTAGCCTCGTGAAGTG
This sequence comes from Andricus curvator, assembly GCA_932195095.1. NCBI lineage: Eukaryota > Metazoa > Arthropoda > Insecta > Hymenoptera > Cynipidae > Andricus > Andricus curvator. The sequence goes on along the minus strand of CAKNYM010042998.1, from coordinate 2,866 downwards.
TATTGAAAACGGTTTCGAGAACTTGGATGTGGTCCTCGAATGTCTGGGTGCAGACGATAATGTCGTCCAGGTACGCGAAAGCTTTGGAGGCCGTATAAGGTGTCATGACTCGGTCTAAAAGCCTTTGGAATGTTGACGGGGCGGTGTATGCGTCTCTTTTGCTCACCTGGTTCAGGCGTCGGAAGTCTATGCAGAATCTTGGCCTGCCGTCCTTTGGTCGAGTGATGAGGATAGGTGAACTCCAGGGGTTGCTTGATGGTTTGATGATGCCTTCCTCCAACATTTGGTCGACCTCTTTGTCTATTATGGTCTGGATGGCTGGATTTCTGGGCCGGTATCGCTGTTTGAAAAGCGTGTGATCCTGTAGACGAATCTGGTGTTTGGCGAACGGCGTGACTCCTCTAGTCTTTGCAGTTGATCTTTGAGGAACCTTTCGGCGGTAGTTCTTTCCCTTGGGTTGAGTTCTGTCAATGGTATGAGTCCTTCGGCGCAGCAGGCTTCCCTAGGGCGGTGATATTTCGGTGGGAAGACCTGGGTTCCATTGATTCGGATGTCTAGTCCCAAGGGGGTGAGTAGATCTATTTCCATGCCGAAAATGATAAAAGTACAAATTCATTAGGATTTCTAACCTTAAAATTGGTACTATCTCTCTGATCCAAGCATTACTAATACAAAATATTTCTTATATAAAATCACAGAAGCCTGTGAACCTGATTTTATATTTTTAAATCATACTGTAGGATAAAATACTCGTATCTACCTTAACTAATTTCATAAAACTTATTAGTAAATAAACTACCTATTTCGAACCAGTGGTGTATTTGAGGCAAAAATTCGTGTAAGTTCTTTGAACTGACACGAATTTGTTATAAAACTTTGTAATGTCCCTAATTAAAAAACGTGGCTTTAAAATCATGCACACACTTTTTAGAAATTGTAGGAAATAATTTAAGTCAATTTTACTCTTAAAATTCATTTTTCAACATAGAAAATAAGTATTAAATTTCTCAGGAATTTCAATCAATTTTTTTCATTATCTTGAAATTTTTTAATTCTTAAAAAAATTTTTTTGAAATTTTCAAAAATCTACATATTATTGTTAGCCAGTAAATCTAGTCGTTCACCCATTTTCGTGATTTAATATATTTTTTTAAATTATACTACATGATAAAGTATTCATAAGAAAGTATTTTTCAGCAAAATTCCAAAATCTAATTATTTTTTTGAATAAGAAACTAAACTATAGCTAAAATATCTATTATTTACGAATTTTCAACAAAATAATGAAATTCTGAACCAAAGCAGATTAATTTTCAAATCAGAAATACGAATTTTCAACCAAATACTACAATTTTTAAACAAAACGGATTTTTCATTCAAGAAAGAAGAAAAATGCAACCAAATATAATTTGAAGAAATGAATGATTTTGAATGCCAAATGTGTGTATAGGTATTTTGAATAAATTTTATACCAAAGCAGTTAAAAAAAAGTACAGTAGTTTGTAACGTGGTGGCTAGTCACCCGTTATGGATCCTTCCCCAGCTTTTGAGAATCAAAAAACTAAACATCTGACCGTGACTTTTCCCATGGCCGGTACGAGCTCCAATTAGAAAATAGATAGAGAGATAAGATCTTATATTAATCTATGGTCCTACAGCTATCTCTGGAATCACAGAGTCCACTTTCAATTGAGATAATCCGGCAGGAAAAAACACTGCCAACAAATAAAACCACCCACACTCAACACTGCCACCAAGTTTTACGTCACTCTCAAGTACCCGCGATCACTATCACTACTATCACGGGGTCCATTGGATGTCTGCTATTTAATGACTAATAATCCAAGTCACAAGGATTATTAAAATAACTACCAGGCCATGCCAGACTCGACACTTGTAAACACACGGAGGCAGCCATCTTACACCGGCCATCGTTCCACATACCGGAACGGTGTTCTGATTCCCATTGATCAAAGTCCCAGAAATCCAACTGAGGAGGGCAGCACCGACTGGACCGAGAATTGTGGCGCGAGCGGGAAGGAACTGGCGGGTGGAGAGGACGCAGGAGTTTCAGTTTTCGGGTCGGTCATCGACGAGTTACAAGGAAAAACGAAAGACGATTGATAACTGCCAAAGTACTTGGACGAGTCAATTTTATTTTGCCGGACTGGCGTAAGAGAATATAAGGACTCTGTGATTCCAGGATCAAGTTAGGTGTTACGATTTATTCTTCCTTTCCTCCGGAATGTTTTTTCTGTGTTCTTGAGATTAATTGTGTGCTATAGTGTGCTCGTTCAGCATGGGTATTGCAAAGATATCTGTAAGGATTATTAATAGTTAATTGGGTCTAGAAATTCAGGCAGACGCAATGTCGAATTTAGTGGGCCTCTTATTACTAAGATTGTCTTATTACTAAGATTGTCGCACTTTTAGTTGTTAGTTAGTTAGTTTAGTAATGAAACTTTGATTTCGTATCTTTTGTCTAAACCCCTTCTTGTAAATTCGCAGGTTATACCTTCTGTATTAATAGCATTCTCAAATTTAATTAAACTTGACACAGTCTTTCTATTTTTTCATAAAATTTAAATTCTGGAGTACTTTTCTGGCCCCTGCGAATCCCTCTCCCTGAGCTAGGGACTTTTTATGAGAGATTTGTTGAATGTTAATTTTTCTGAACATTTTTGGAGCTTATGTCCTATAAGACTGGGAAAGTCGTTATAAGTTCTATAATTAAAAAATTCCATCATTAATAATTTATTCAGTACAAGCGTGTAAACATTGTCGTTCTATGTCGTTCTATCGGCCCGTCGCCACTTCTCCTGCTTCTTCTCTAAAATTTACGTTTGGCCGCTTAGGGGTATTTCTT
>CAKNYM010042997.1:57352-84921 GCA_932195095.1 Andricus curvator | reverse complement strand
ATTTTGAACATCGTTTTTCCATTTCGCCCCACTGTGCTGTGTGGCGAAAGATGTACGAACAACGAGGCTCAAAGAGAGACGCAGCATCCTATCACCGTCACCTATCGACGGCCTGGATTGATTACCGGAAAGCTTTCGATTCAACCTCCCATAGAGTTACCATCTGTCTGTCGAAAAAACATCGTGTGATAACTAATAGTGTCACCTTTTAGAGAAGAGTGTTTCAGGGCGACTCCATGAGCCCTCTTCTCTTTTGCGCCTTATTATTGGCACTATCTCTCGCACTTCGCCATTCCGAAGGGTACCTCTGCGGCAAACCTGGGAATCGAAAGTATAAGGTCACTCATGTATTTTACATGGATGATCTTAAGATCTATGGTAAAAATAAAGAGAAATTACATCTAGCTCTAGACATTGTCAAAGAGTACACTCAAGAGATTGAAATGGAGTTCGGGTTAGAAAAATGCACCAAGGTTTATTTGAAGAAAGGAAAACTTAATGGCATCCCCGGAAACCCTCTCGTGGACAAAAGCGCTATACGACACCTTGGGGCTGGATAGACCTATATATACCTGGGCGTGCCAAAGAGTCTCATTCAGGACTCAATGCAGATACAAACGTCTCATCCAACGGATTTGGTCTTCTGAACTGTCGGCGAGGAACAAAGTGTCTGCAACGAACATCCTTGCCGCCCCAGTAGTACTCTATTCATTTGGAGTGGTTCCATGGACGAAGGATGAGTTCAGATGCCTCGATATCGGGACGCGACAGGTTTTGAACATGAACAAAAGCATGCACCTTAAGGCTTCTGTTCCAAGACTTTACATCTCACGCCGCCAAGTTGGTCGCGGAATATTAAATATTGAATGTCTTCACAACAGGATTATTCTCAGTACAGCTCACATAGTCGCAAACGGACAAAAGCCTCTACTTAAAATGGTCAGGGAATACGAAGAAGTTGGCAAAGGAGCGTTTCGGTACAAAGTATTGGAGGAGGCTGCTGAAACACTCGGCCTTGACTTCAATATCATGGGTGAGCAAAATGCATCACATCTTATGCAGCTCGAGTACTCACTCCTGAAGGCACGGATTAAGAAAGCACTGGAGAACAACTTCCGCGAAGAGCCCGTCGACAAGAGGATGCACGGCATCTTCGACAAAAATGTGGAGGATCAGTCGATGTCGTATGAGCTAGCGGTTGCACGGAAGGTTTCATTTTGGCATGTCAAGACGGTGTCATTTCCACTATAGCATACCGTAGCCACATTTTAAGCCAGGATATTCCGGATGATAGCTGTAGAGCGTGTCATGCATACCCCGAGTATCTAGGACACATAATATCTAGTTGTCCAACTCATGCGAGAACGACGTACATCCAAAGGCACATTGCGACACTAACAGTGCTTTATTACCATCTCTGTCACTTTTACGGCATTAGCCCTAACACCGCTCCGATAAACGCTCCTAGAGAAATAGAAAAAAATTGACGAAAATGAGAAGTGCCGTATATACTGGAACTTCATATTCTCGACAATTGTTTCTGTTGCGCACTCAAGGCCTGAAATATTTCTCCTTGACTTCAAGAAGCGAAACATGTTCGTTATCGAATTTTCGGCCCCAGCTGACAAAAACATTATAGCTAAAGAGAATGAAAAGATAGAGAGGTATAAAGACCTTGTAAGGGAGTTGCGACGGTTAAACCTGGAATACTCTGTTAAGCTAATTTTCCTGATCATCGGCGCTTGCCGAGATGCAGAAGGCGGTCATCCTTGTAATATAAAGAAACTCACCATCTTTCCTTTGTCTTCTCCAAGGTAGTGTACCATGCAGACTCTCGACGTCTGAAATATCGCTGCCAAGTAATTTTCTGAGTTCTGCATCGGCTCTATCTTCTTTTGTCTTGAGTTTTCCAACCTACGATAAGAGAAAAATGTCGGTATTGTAAAAAATTCATGGAGAAAATCGGCATATGATAGAAAAAAGCTATTTGTCATACAATTGCGCAGAATAGGCGATTGCCGACCAGTGTGAAACTTGCAGCATGAGCTACAAAACATAAGCAGCATGTAGGCAAATGGTGCAATTACACAAGTAGCAATTGCCTGTGCGCACGTGTATCACACGCTATTTTTTGCAAACAAACATTCGAGAACATTATTCAACACTTCCATACACTTTTTCACCAAATTTCCGATCCCCTATAGTGGTTTTCAGCCAAATTTGCGTATATATTTTTTTTTAAAGTTTTAGAAAGGACCCCGCACACAATACTTGGGAAAATTTCTTTCAGTGGATTTAGCTGAAATTGGTTGATATTGTAGTTTATAAGGGGCCAAATAAATATCCTCAAACATTGAAAAAAAGTACAGTTTTAGGGCTATACGGCGCCAAGCGCTCGAAATCAGTGCATATGATATGTCTGCATAGTACTGAGGGCTAAAAAACAAACCACCTTAGGAGAATCACACATTAAATTTTGGTCAACATTACATCCGCTTACCCCGAAAACTCACAGCGCGCTTCTTGCAACAGCCGAACGCTAAGCGCTGAATATTTTGAATTAAGTGCAACACTCGCTCACTCAAATATATATGAGTGTGTGTATGAATGTGTGTTTACTTTCAAGTATGTATATTTGCGTATGTATATTTATAGTATCCTTCGATTGATAGCCCGCATCTAATTATTTGTATTATAGTTTAGTTCTTTACTCTTGTTAAATACCTATTTTTGATTTCAATCATCAAATCGATCACCGTCACATTTTAATTGTAATATGTATCACCTGTTCCTTATAGGGCTATTTAGCCCTAGGAACTTTTAATAAATAAATACAAATACAAATACACTCACAGTTTGAGAGCAACAGCGGTGCTAACATAACATCAGAACCAAGTGCGGTAATAACAATCATATAAATTGCCCGCTTCTTGCAAAGTTAGAACGCGAAGTGCTCAATATTTTCAATTATTTGCAACATTCACAGTTTGAAGGCAGCAATAGTCCTAAAATAAGTTCAATATCAAGTGCTATAATGGCAATCATGTATATCGTCCACTTCCAGCAAGGTTAGAACGCTAAGCGCTGAATATTTTTAACTAACTGCAACACGCACAGTTCAAGAAATAATTTCAGTTTCAAGTGCAGTCATGTCTATCATATAAATCGTCCGCTTTCCGCAACGTTGAAGCGCGGAGCGCTCAATATTTTGAATTATATGCATCACTCATAGTTTGAAGACAGCAAAGATGCTAAAATAAAGTCCTGTACTAAGTGCGATGATGCTAATTATATAAATCGTCTGCTTATTGTGATATTGTGCCAACCATTATATCGACCATTTTCAGCAATGGTCAAGATTTAGACATGAATAACACACTCACTTGTTCGTGGGCAAAAATGAAGCTAAAGTCAACACATTCAATCAATAACCAAATTGTAAGATAGGAAGGTCCTATTTTGGCATATTATTGAGTGCTTAGCGTTCGAATGTTGCTCGAAGTGGACGATGAACATGGTTGGCACAATAGCACTTGATACTCACCTCATTTTAGAACTATTGCAGCCGATTACTGCACTTGATACTGACACTATTGTAGTACTGTTCCTGCCCTTGAAGGTTATTGTTGCAGTTAATTCAAAATATTGAGCGCTCCGCGTTCTAACGTTGCTGAAAGTGGCCGAAGTACATGATTGGCACAATGACACTTGGCACTGGACTTCATTTTAGCATCTTTGCTGCCTTTAAGCTGTGAGTGCTGCGTTTAATCCAAATATTGAGTGCTTCGCGTTCTAACGTTGCGGAAAGCGGACAATATAATTTATCGGAATGATAGCACTTGATACTGATCTTATTTTAGCACCGTGGCTGCCCTCAAACTGTGTGTGTTGCACTTAGTTGAGAATATTCAGCACACAGCATGCGGCTTTTGCAAGAAGCGCGCTGTGAGAGTTATCAGGATAAGCGGATGTAATGTTGACAACAATTTCATGTGTGATTCTGTTACAAGGTCTGTAAGTACGAATTTTGTTGAAAAAAATATATTTCCTTGGCAGCTCTGACTCAAGCCGCGCCAAGTGAAGGAAGAAATTTTGTCAGATAAGTACAATTTCACTATTATTTAATTATCTAAGGTTTTGACAAAATTTTGTCCTATCTTATGTTTCAAAGTGTGCATGCGCCATTATTATTCTCTCACATTCTGCTGGATACAAGCACTCTGCAAATCATTTAGAGGCATGGAAGTCATCACTTTCGATTCGCGTGTTGCAAGAAGTAAATTTCACGATTCTTGCAATGTATCTTACCTCGGTGATCATCTTTCCTCGTGTCTTGTTTCTCTCTCTGTGATTGGCTCTCTTCTCAAGCTGTTGTATCACTCGTTCTCTGGTGGTTCTGTATTCGAGAGAAAACTCTGAAATGATTCTGCAAAACTCATTCGGTTTAGTATCCTGCACTCGATGTAATGGTATACCCAGCCAGAGAACGAACTTGTGAAAGCGATTCATTATACGTCTGTGTACAATACCCAAAACGATTATTCTCTCTGCACAGTCGGCTAAAAAGTCGGACATCCTAAAATCAAAGTAAAAGAAAAAAAGGGATGATTCAAAGAACATCTATAAATTTCAGAAGTCAAAAATTTAAAAACAAAATATTTCAAAATTTTCTGGTACTACATTATCTATTGCGCTATGCCCGTATATGTTTGAACAAGATGAGTTTGGTGCAGACGGTATTACTAATCGGACGTGTTTCCGTTAAGTCCGCTTGAATCTGAACCCACTAGTGGATTTTCCACACTTTATTGAATAATAAGTGGCGTCTCGCGCGATGGGTCAACGAAAAACTGTTGATTTTTCCCTAAAAGCCCTCCTTCTTGTATATTCTCCTCTTTGCGTGAGATAACACCTGTGTTTTGTCAACAAAGTCCTGCTTGATTGTCAGCAGCTTCAAATTGTTCAGTATGTGATGGTAGATCTTCGGTCCGTAGGCGAACTTTTGGACACTTTTCGTAAACGGTCTACCAGATGTTATGTCGTTAATCACACACTGTATAAAGAACACATTCATTCTGTCTTGCCGTACTATGAACTAAAAAATTGATGGACCAGAGTTCGGACACCTCCGAGATATCCTTACGTAGAAAGGCACCCATTTCAGCCAGATCTTAGGGCTTTGGAGGAACCTGGATGTGTCTGCTTTCCTCCTCTTCGTCTGCGGCTTGTACCTGCAGAGACTGGGGAAGCGCTCTGCGTTTATATCCAGCTTTCGAGAGGTAGACTGCTTGATTTCGCAAAGACTAATGCGAAACGTCCTGAAGCTCTGGATGTTTCCGGCATCACAGAATATGCATACGCGCCATAAAGCTTCCTTGAGCAAGGATAATGCTGGCATCACAGCAGTCTAGCAAGTCATCCTTGAGTTGATTCCAACACTCAATATGGGCGTTTCGCTTTCGATTCAACCTCTCATAGACTTATTATCTGCCCTTTTGGAAAACTAGATTTACTATCTCATCTAGAAATTATCTTATGACAACGAACAACGTCACCTTCAGGAGCAGCGTCTTTCAGGGCGATACCATGAGCCTTTTGCTTTTTTGCATCACACTTCTGCCTCTATCTCTCGCACTACGCAATCCTTTTGGATACGTTTACGGCGACACTAATCATCGCGTGCATAAGGTCACTTATGTATTTTATATGGATGACCGCAAGATCTATGCCTCTGGTAAAAGAAAACTTTAAACTGCAATAAATATCGTGAAGAAGTACACAGGAGAGATTGGAATGTACTTTGGATTAGACAAGTGGATGTAACATCAGTGAAGGAGTCTCTCCGAAGCAGATACAAGCATTTGCTTTGACAGATTTCGTCTTCCAATCTTTGGCGTGGTTCAATGGACGGCGAAAGAGCTTATGGCCCTTGATGTCATTACACGTAAGATCATGCATATGCATAAAAGCTTGCATATCAATTCGTCAGTTCCGCGATTATATATTTCACGCCGTCAAGGTGGACGCGGACTTCTGAATCTCCAGTGTCTTCATAACCGGATTGTTCTAAGTACAGCATACATCGTTGCAAATGGCAGAGATCCCCTCCTAAAAATGACCAGGAACCACGAGATGATTGGCAAAGGAGCGTTTCTTTACAAAGCCGTTTCTTTAAAAAGCCGCGGAGCAAGCGGCCGAGACCCTGGGCCTGAATTTTAACGGCAGAAGTGAGGAAAGTTCATTACTCCATCTAAATGCTTAACTTCTAAACGTCGAAGTGAAGAAAGCAGAGGTTGAAAAATTTCACTAACAGCTACTTGACAAGAAAATGCACGGAAAATTTCACAGAAATGTAGAAAAATAGTCCTTGTCGGAGGAGCAAACTTTTGCTTTCTTCGGATCATCAGGGCTTAATTCAGGTACAAAGAGTTTAATTTTCACATACCAAGACGGTGTCATTTCCACCTTAGTATACCGTGACCTCATTTTATGTCAGGAACTTCCCAGTGATAGGTGCAGAGAAGGTCATGCACACGCTGAGTACTTAGAACACATACTATCTGGGTGTCCCACTTGAGCGGGAACGACGTATATCTACACCCTAATGCGGCCCGCAGAGTGCTTTATCACCATCTTTGTCGCTTTTACGGTGTTGGCCGCGACCCTGCCCTGCCAAACGAGAAGTGCAAAATTGTCTGAAACTACGGTTTTCGGACAGCAGCCTCCGTTCCACACTCGAAGCCTCACATCGTTCTCGAAGACTTCAAGAAGTGAATCATATTCGCGATCGAATTCTCGGCTCCGGCCGGCAACAACATCACTGCCAAGGTGAAGAAAAAGGAGGAAAGGTGTCAAGACCTTAAAGAGGACCTGCAACGACTGTACCCAAAACATTCGGTTAAAGTAATTGTCCTTGTGATCGGTGCCCTCGGAGGTGCAAAACTATCACTGACTGCCATCTCGCAGTCGTGAGCCATGGACATAAGTGTGATTTGCCGCGGTTCTACTGGGAGCCGGTGTCACTTTTAGATGGCAGTTGCTCCCAGTCGGACCCTGCGTTATATATATAATTTAAAAAAAATGAAACAACCACACCTATTGCTACCTCTCACAACCGTGAGATGAGTGGTCACAGGGAACGACGAAATAACAACGACTGGCCGGCGAAACCCTCGTGTGTCTTGAGGACACGAAGCGACCCAAGGATGACAGCTTTCTGCATCCATCTCGCAAGTGCATTGACATATTTTTGGCACGCGGTTATGACTTTAAGGTTACGAACCACTGATAGTTTCGCACCTCTGAGAGCACCTATCACAAGGACAATTACTTGCACCGAATATTTTGGGTACAGTCGTTGCACCTCTCTTTTAAGGTCTTGATCACTCTCCTCTTTTTCTTTCCCCTTTGCAGTAATGTAGTATTCGGAAGGAGCCAAGAATTCGATCACGAATATACTTCGTTTCTCGAAGTCTTGGAGAACAATGTCAGGGCAGGCTCCTGACCAACACCGTAAAAACGACAAAGATGGTAATAAAGCACTCTTAGGGCCGCATTATGTCTATAGATATACATAGTTCCTGCGTGGGTCGGACACCCTGATAGTATGTGTTCTAGGTACTCAGCGTGTGCATGACACGCTCTGCACCTATCACTGGGAACTTCTTGACATAAAATGCGCTCACGGTATGCTAAGGTGGGAATGACACCGTCCTGGCATGCGGAAATAAAACCCTTTGTACGTGAATTAAGCCCTGATGATTTGAGGAAAGCAAAAGTTTGCTCCTTCGACAAGGACTGTTTTTCTACATTTCTGTGAAAGTTTTCGTGCAATTTCTTGTCGAGTAGTTGTTGGTGAAATTTTCCAACCTCTGCTTTCTTCACTTCGGCTTTTAGAAGTGAACCATCTAGATGGAGTAATGCACTTTCCTCACTTCTGATGTTAAAATTCAGGCCAAGGGTCTTGGCCGCTTGCTCCGCGGCTCTTTAAAGGAACGCACCTTCGCCAATCATCTCGTGGTTCCTGACCATCTTCAGGAGAGTATCTCTGCCATTCGCAACGATGTGAGCTGTGCTTAGAACAATTCGGTTATGAAGACACTGAAGATTCCGAAGTCCTCGTCCGCCTTGACGGCGTGAAATGTATAATCGCGGAACTAACGAATTGATATGCAAGCTTTTATGCATATGCATAATCTTACGTGTGGTGACATCAAGGGCCTTAAGCTCGTTCTTCGCCCATTGAACCACCCCAAACGAGTAGAGTAGAACCGGGACGGCAAGCATGTTAGTTGCAGATACCTTGTTCAACGCCGACAGATTGGAAGACCAAATCTGTCGAAGAAGATGCTTGTATCTGCTTCGGAGAGACTCCTTCACTGATGTTATGTCCTGAATGCGGCTTTGAGGCACGCCCAGGTATGTATATGTCTCTCCAGTATTAAGATGTCTAATAACACTTATATCCACAAGCTCAGGGTCCTTGGGAACGCCAGTAATCTTTAATTTCTTCAGATAATTTTGGCACACGTGTCCAAACCAAAGTCCATCCCAATCGCTCGAGTGTAGTTTTTGACGATATTTATAGCAGTTTGAAGTTTGCTTTTACCAGAGGCATAGATCTTCAGGTCATCCATATAGAATACATGTGTGACCTTATGCTCGCGCTGATTAGTGTCGCCACAGAGGTATCCAAGAGAATTTCATTGTGTGAGAGATAGAGGCAGAAGTGTGATGAAAAAAAGCAAAGGGCTCATGGTATCACCTTGAAAGACACCCCTCTGGAAGGTGACGTTGTTCGTTGTCAGACGATAATTTCTAGATAAGATAGTAAATCTAGTTTTTCAAAGAGGCATCAATATCTCTATGCATCTCACTATTTGTGGATGTACCTTCAAGCTTTCCAACCGAACGCGTTCTCATGTTGCGGATAGAAGGTTTTTGAACCAAGGGTTTCTGCTGAATATGGTTAGAATAATGGATAAGCAGTCACGGACAATTGTCCAGGGGTGGTCTCGAAGGAATTAACCCCCAAGCGGAAGCGTAACAACTATGCGGGAAGTTGAATGATACCATGGTGAGGTGTCTCGAACGGTGACCCTGGGATACTGGGCGACCTCTCAGAGTATACAGCCTTATCCTTGCATGCGGGGCTCTTTACGGATGGACGAACCCTTTCCCTAGCTACTCGTGGGAACAACATTGTGAACACCAAACATATTTTTAGTACGTGCGGTTCAGAACAATCGAACGCGCAGGGCTTCCGACAATGGGTCGGACAACAATGCCGACTACCCTAGAGTTCGGGGAGCCAATCAAGACAAACTCAATGCGTTGGACCGGCGGAATCTCTACACTTTTGGGAGGACGAATCGACTCAATGACGACCTGCTCCAGTGATACGATACCAGTATGGCCCCTGAACGAGAAGGTTACATGGCACGACTGCATGCTCTGTGGTGCGGGAAACACTTAGAGCTCTCGCACTTTACACGTCAACATCTGCGAGACCATGCCCAACAGCTCCAGAAAAGGGGCTATGCGAGCGGAGCAACATAGCAAAGAGAGACAACAGGCAAAGAGAGGAGACACTAAGGCCATCCCCGGGCAGGCATCCAATGGAGGAAGAGCGATGCTTAAGGGCCCGGAGAAACTTCAACATCCAGGTTTCTTGAGAGTCCAAAGTGGGAACAGCGACGAGAAAACGACGTTCTCTCCTCGATACCTGAGATCTAAGTGTGGATCAAAAGGCAAATACGTTATAAACACATGAGAAATAAGAGAAAGTCAAGATTCATGAAACCTTATTTTTCAATGTAATGAATCATACTAGAATAACTTTTGTTCAATTTATCCAAATGAGTTTTCGAATTACTAGATAACTTCTTTTGTTTTTTAATATGAAGCATTTCCATAAATTCTCTCTTTCTCTCATTACTTTCACTATGTAAAATTTCAACATTATCCCAGTCAAACTCATGGTGAACATCAACAAACCCTTTTGTATGTCTCGCAAGAACACTCTTATAAGAAGATCCCAAACGAACATCATTTTTGTGTTCCTCCATCCTAGTATTGAGAAGTCTGCCAGTCTGTCCCGCGTAAGTCATCTTACAGATCTTGCAAGTGATCTTGTAAACAACACCACCTTTTTCAAGTTTAATTAAGGATCTTCACAAAAAGTTCTTATGGAATCCATTTTAAATGGTATACGGAGAATAGTATGAATCTTAAGTTTTGTTTAACATAAATCCAATAGATTTCGAAATTTTTTTTTTTTTTTTTTTTTTTAATTCTAATTGTAATATGTTTTTCAATAAACTTTTGTGGGTGAGGATTTAGAAAAAGGATATTCCTAACAATATTCAAATTCTTTTTGTGAAATGAAACATGGGACAAACCTAGAGCTCTGTCAACTAAGTGTTTGATTACTGCAATTTTGTTCCGAAAATGATGAGCTGAAAAGAAATTTAAAATCCTACCTGGATATGTACTTTTCCTATAGCAATGTGTAATAATATAACCATCCTGACCTTTAATTACTTCTATGTCTAAAAAAATGATTTTAATATTTTTCTCTATTTCATGGGTAAATTGTAGTTTTGGAAGAAAACTGTTAAAAGCATCGATAACTGCCTGCAACTTTGCTAGAGGAATACATAATTAGGTGTCATCAGTGTACCAAAAGTATAAGGGCAATACAAAATCTAGCTTCTTGAAAGCAAAGACCTGCAAATTTTCCATAACTATTTCTGCTAAAGTCGGAGAAATAACTGAACCTATGAGAGTACCAAACTTTTTGCTATAAAAAGATCCATTGAAATTAAAATAAGTTGAGTTCAAAATAAAAACTATCCCTTCAATAAAATCTTAATCAAAATCAATTAACCAAATTAAACTCAACATATTTTACTCAACTTAGATCTCAGGCATCGAGGAGAGAGCGTCGTTCTTTCGTCGCTGTTCCCACCTTTTCTAATTTTTCTTACCCAGATAAGGATGCGGTATGAGCACCGAAACGTTGGTAGGTATTATAAATGCTTTCATATTATGATTTAATAATAATAACAATAAAAAAGACAGAACAAATAAAGAAGAGAAGGAAGGGGATTTGGTTGGATGCCTTCTCATTTTTCTTTCCTCTTTTTTATTTTTGTCCAAAGAAACAAAATTTGTTTGTTTTTAAAAATTACAATAGGAGCATTTTGTGGTAGTAGTCCAAATTTGGTCGTTGCATTCTTCTTTTATTTTCAGGAGTTCTATACACTGACATTTTTGTTCTAATGCTTTTTCCCTTCGAGCCTCACGAAAATTTTGATCCAAAGCTGTAATTTATGGCCACGGTTCGAGCGTGACATATCCCGAAATTCCCACCCGTGCTATCACTTGTTCCGTTTTCGCTCTGAAAATTTGTTGTGCCATTCTTACTTTGTAACAATTTCATTCCGTTCTTACCGTGAAAACATTTTTATTCCGTATTTACTCAGAATCATTTTTTGTTCTGTTTTAACTGTAGAAAACGTTTATTCCATTCTGACTCACAGTGTATTTATATCCCGTTTTTACTTTCAGCCTGTAACGTATGGATGGAGAAAGACATCCTCTGTTTAATATAACTAATTAAATTTGATGAATTTGATACCAGTGTGATAAAATATAAGGCATCTAATGAATTATTTACAAATTTGCCTTATAACTGGCTAATGCAATTATTAGCTATTTTTAATATAAGTCAATAAAACCGGTAATTGCTTTCGATTGCGAATTCTTCAACATGAACCGTAGGTTCAAAGCGCGAGTCAGTGTCTAGCTCCTAAGCCGAAGGTGAGTTTGTACGCTGTAGACGAGTGCGTAGAGCTGAAGGTGAACTCCACTTTTTGCAACAACTATCCCGGAAAGCAGCAAGCTAAGGGCTGCTCCGAAACACTCACAAGAGTTCTGTAACATAATCTCGCAACTCTGCTTGTGTGCAAAGTTTCTTATTTATAAAGTGCGCATACAAGAACCTTGTATGCGCGCCTTAGTAGTTTGGATCGCACTTTAAACTGTAGTTTCACTCAAAAGAGCCTAGTTACCTCTCAAGGAAGAGTCTTCATGAAGAGGGGAAAATTGCTTGAAGGTCACTCGACGACTTTGAGAAAACTCAAAATAGCTAACAATCTCCTTACGAAGGGGTTCCATGTCGAGGGGTCTATCGCTCGGTGGTCGCTGGTTGATTTCGGGTAATGAATGCACACACACACACACAAACACTTAAATAATACACAAGGCTAGTGCATTGAATATCGGCATCTAACTGATGACCTCAGAAGGACCTCTCCGTCCTCCTTAACCTGGTCGTCACTCTCCACGGTCTGGTTAGGAAGGTTGCGAGATTCAAAGTGGACGAGGCTCACTTTGCTGAACAAAGTGGCCTACCTCATTAACTGTTCCATGGAGTATGCCTGGCACCCGAGGGGTATATTTCTAGAGCGTTAGAAACATGAAAATGCACCACTGTCTAACTCGGTGAAGGTGACCAGATTCAGTGTACTGTATTGAGAATAAACACGGATGTAGCGCAACGGGCCTAATAGCCTGGGCGCTGGGGGAAGCTTTCCAGAGCGCCCACATTAAATCAATCAATAAGAATCAATTAAAGTGCGCATACACAAATTTACCCATCGGTGTGCAAAATAGCCTTATTTCAAAGTGGGCATGCGCCAATATTATTATCACACTGAGGACTACAATTTTTACTTTGCGAGTCATATAGACGCATGCAAAGTCCAACTTGCGATATGAGTGTTGCAAAATATGCACTTTTTATTGATTTTGTGAGGGCCTTCCCATCTTTATGCCACTTGCTGCTGTGTCAGAAGCTATTTGGCATTGGAATTAGTTCTAAATTTATTAGAATTTGCAAAAACCTTTCCGATACAGCTGTGCTTTCAGTTTGCACGACATAGTAAGCAACGACGTAGCAATCAGTTTGCACGACATAATAAACACGACGTAGCAAGTCAGTTGAGAGAACGCTTCGACTTGTTATGGACTCACACATACATTTACGTTATAAAGTAATTTTTTTCTATTCCTATAGGCTCTGAATGATACGTTTCGAAGCAGATATGGATTTGGGAAAATATTCCATATATCTCAGAATTATTTCACAATTTCTTTATTTCTTAATCTTTTTATATGCTACAAAAAGTGCGTCTTCTCATAAGATCACGTGTTATTTTCAATCATTGATTTTTCGATTATGAAGCTCTGAAAGGTTTCAAAATTTTAACCGAAGCTTCAGTGTATTTTCATATAACTGTCGTCCAAATATCAAACGATTCTCATTTGTAATTCTATTACCAAGGGTACTCCCTTAGATGACACTGAAGATTTCTATTCCGTTATCAGCGCTCGAGGAAGACCTATTCATCATAATCACGAAATACTTTGAACTTCGTATGTGGATGACCTTACTCTATTTGCTGAGCCATAGACATAAATCAGCAAAGAAATTATAGTACTCAAAGAACATTGTAAAACTAAAATGTTACAAATTAATAATATGAGCAAATACAAAATACTTATTTTTTACAAAGGAAAAGCTAGAACACTAAAGAAATACTTTTTCATTTGTTAGCGATGAGTGTACTCTTCTACAGTATCGAGTTATGGTGCCTTCAACCTATAGTTTGTAGAAACTTTCAAGTATAGTTAGATAAGGGCATTACTATTCTGACAAAAGTAATGTAATAATGCCGATTAATAACAACTAGCATGCCTCGAATTCAAATGTATGACAAGCATATCCCGCTAAGCCCGGAAAAAAATGGTACACTTCGCTTTCAGCCTAGCCGAGAAACTTTATTTCACATATTTGTAAAATATCCAAAGTATTTGCCTGCATTTATCCTTTATTTCACTTCACTTATGGCTGTTATCACGACTCTCATTTTCATAGGGTAATGACCTAATCAAACTAATAACTAATAAATTATATACAAGATTCAGTTACGCAATTAATCAGCATTACGGAAGAACGACTAAAACGACTAAAAGTTTATCATTCTCTTTAAGGAAAATACCTACTTGACTTTCATCATCGTGGATCCATCATGCTTGGCAATCAGTTTCAAATGATCCCAAGATGATTTGCATTCGCCTTCTAATTTGCAGATATTAGAAGCCAATTCACAAAAATCTATCTTTGAAGCTCTGGTTACTGACCCGATCTGTAATAAATAGATGCAACTTTAGAATACATAGTTATTTTGTTTGATAAACCACTGGAAGAGACTCGTGTGCCTTAAGGTCAACATGTGACTGGCATACGGATATGGTTTTAAAGCTGTTGGAGAAAGTTTTCCACCTCTGTTTTCTTCACTCGCGCTTTCAGAAGTAAATGGAAAATGGCTGAATGGTAGATAATGTTCGCTACTATTGCCAGAAGAGCATCTTTTTTCATTTGGACCAAAAGCGTACCTTTAGCGGTGCAATGCCTTCTCTAGTTTGAAGCCGGAATATCATACCTATATGCCTGCCGCATGCTGAGTCGCTGGTGGCTAGTATATAGAGGACAGTCATCCTTTAGCCACTTCGTGTTATTAAGGCTCACGAGGTTCTTGCTGGGTCTTCCTATGGAATCCGTCTCGCGCGACAGCCACTTATCACACGGTCATGAGATGTATTTGTATCGTTAGTTTTACCGCGGTTCCACTGGGATCCATTGAGAAAAAAAGTTTCTCTGAACAAACTAGTCGAGACCTTACAATTTTGATTGGTCTTACGAGTATTTAGAAAATATAAGATAACTGAATTTCAAAGACACTTTGGAGAACCGGTTCAAAATAATTCTTTTCTTTAAAAAAATTTAATGTTTTTTTTTTATTTCAACCCTCTTGCTCTGTTGAAATCATTGACATTTATATAATATCAGGAAATCAGTAAATGCACTACTTATATGTAATATCCAGCATTTTACAACAATAAAATTTATTTTATAATTATTTTTATTATATATATATATATATATATATATATATTATATGGAAAGGAATTTGAAGAATAGAATCTTAGAAGAATAGAAGAACGAATCTTAGACTGTACTGGTAGGGCTTTGTCTGCGAATTGTAGGAGGTTGAGTAGATACTCAGAAGCTTTGTTCTGCAAAAAAGTGCAAAGAAAATTGCCCATTAAAAATTTTCTTCCCTTGTCAGCATTAAGTAGACCCGTCTTTTCTTAGTATGGAGTTATGTTTTCGTATGCAGGTTGGTCAAATCGTCATATAATAAACAACCGCAATCAAAGGGAGACAAAAAAAAAGTATTTGAGTGGAGTTAAGTAAACGTTAGGTCGTGGGATCTTTTAAGGAAATTAGACTCAGGTCGATTAAGAATAGAAAGGTTTATTATATAATTAGCACAATGATAGCTGTGCTCGGCACGAAACGAGGCACCATATGAAACTGTCGTGGACCGCCACCCGTGGTAGCGAACCAATAAATAAGATGGCGCTGTAACCTAAGGCGCGTAATTCAAATTCAACGACATCACATTTTCTCTCCCCCCCCCCCCCCCCTCACCTCCATATAATGATGAAAGAACATAACGATGCAGGGTGAATACATCTGCGGAGGTCTCATGTATAGAGCGTATCAAAGCCAACAAGCGGTGTAATAGGCTGAAGCGTCGAATTCGAACGTTATCTTTCACCAGTTTAACCACAGTTTCTGTTGCAACATGGGGAGACATCCACGAATCCCAAACTCTCCTTGACGGATGAAAACCATCTTCCAAGAAGCGTATTTTAAGCTAATATTAAACCACTCAAAACCTCTATCACTCTACCAGGCAACCGCTTAATTTTACTTTTAAGATCATCATTTCTCACTAAATATTTTCAATCTATCTAACAATTTAAAAACTGGCCTTCAAGCTTAGTTTTGTGAAAATTCACGACATCCTTTGGAGATAACATTGAAATAAGCATTCTAACCTAAAATTTTAACATCGCTCCAGCAGAAGACATTTTTGTCAGGGTACAAGACTTAATGCTATACGAAGACAAACAGCTCATTACTTTTTCCCAGGAGGACATTTACGAAAGCTTAGGCCCAACAACGACATTACGCAATAATTTTTTTTATCGTTTATACCCCACGCTCTTCAAGACCACTTCAGTTTGAATGCTAATACTCAATTCCTTACGACGCGACGTGACATTTGGCGAAAGCCTAATGGCGGATGCAAGACGAGTAATTGCCATACAGGCATACACACAGTGTGCCGCGACACTACGTGTATACGCATGAGAACCTCATGGCGGCGAAAAACCAACACATCCCACATGGATGCCGACGAGGCCACAAAACACAAAACACTTTGTATTCTTTTTAAAATTTTCAGCGGCTTTAAGCTCAGCTGGACTATTGGCACTTATCAAAGTCGTTTTTTGATACACGAATAACCGTCATTGCGTTAAGACGTGAAGCAAAAAAAAGAATCAATCGACGCCATCGATTTCACGATCGCGGCAGTTCCTTTAATCCAAGCCTTACAGGACTAGAAGCGTGAATCCCATTGTGATCGCCAAATTTTATGCCGTGCTATCTTTTAAGGAACTAGGACTCGGTTCGATTAAAAATAAAAAGGTTGATTAAATAATTAGTATAATGAGGGTTATGTTCGGCCCGAGGCACCAGACGAGACTGCCTTGAACCGCCAACATTGGTAGCAAACCATCAAATCAGATGGCGCTGTAACCTAAGGCGCGCAATCTTGATATAATTTCTATAGTATTATGTATGTTTTCTTTGAGATGCTCTGTATCTGTTTCTTCCAGGACCAGGTACGGTTATAAGATATCCCAGATCTTTAACAAGATCTTTAATTCGACGACATCGCGGTTAAGAGTCCTTATTCCTTTATAATTGTTGTAGTATTATGTATGTTTTCTTTGAGATGCTCTTTATCTGTTCCTTCCAGGACCAGATATGGTTATGAAGATATCCCAATCTTCAACCATTTCCGATGAAGGATGATAACACAATACAAAGGCAATACGAAGTGGCGGAAATGATGCCAGAATTTCAAGCCACGGGGAGGAAAAAGGCCCAACAACAGTTGCCTGAGGTTTGCCAGGGTCGAAAGTAACTCGATTCTTCCCGACCCGAATGATAACACAATCGATATTCTCCTGGACTAGTAAAAGTAAAGTACTCATTTAAGAGGTAGGTCTCGACAAAGTGTGAATCATTAGCTTACTTGTGCTAACTGCAATGTGGAAGTGCACCTCCAAGGTGAGAAGTGAACAAATTAAAGAGAAACGGGACCAGAATGAAGCCCTGTCGAACCCCAGTCTTTAACTACTACCAGTCAAAAAGCCCACCATCACTATTTGTTCCTAAAATAAGATAAAAACCATTCAATGAAAGTTCTTGATACGTCAAAGGACTTAATCTTTTGTAAAAGCAACTTATGGTTAACCTAATCGAAAGCCTTCGAAAAATCGAACAGGACAACAATCGTGATCTCTGTTTTATCGATTGCTATTTTAAGATCCTTTGTTACTTTAAGGAGAGTAGTGAGGTTGATATGTTTGCCTGAAAATCTGATTGCATCGGGTGGATGACCTGGAGGGAAGCGTTATAAATATGCGGAAGAATAGGAAAGATTATTTGAAGTGCAAACTTAACAATTTCCATTGCTATTCTACCAGGTCTAAGGGCATTTCGATTTGATTTAAAGTATTTTTGCCAAAAGTATTTTAGGTGTGATGTTTCGAAGAAAAAGTCAAAGTCATTTGAAGGAAAATTACTATCTATGGATTCGTGATAGGGGGATCAGGTGTAAACATCTCAGGAAGTGCCACAAGACCTCTTTTTTACCCCCATTTGCAATCTCATTATTGTTTCATTGATTGAACGCATCTCTAATTTAATCCGATGTTCCTTTATCAGATTTTTTATTTCAGATGTGATCAATATTATAGAGATTCTGCGTCAGTCTTTAGGTTTTATTTAAATTTATATTATAGGAACATTTATAGTAATGTTTATTAATTCGAGGTTGTAGAGAAAGAGATAAAATGTTCTGCGTAGGAAAACCTCATTAATATCGCCGACAATCATTAAGTTAATACGAGTACTAGAATGATCAGTATGCTGGGCGGAATTATGGGGTGAAATCATGGGGTACAATCGAGAGTCAATCGGAAGTAAAATTTAAGTCAAAATCTCCTGTAAGGATAATGCTACTGAAGTTATGAATATGTGAAAAAATTACGGATTCAATCTACGTGCCATAGAAGGCATTAGGTGGTAACAGGAGGGCATAACTTCAATAAAAAGAAATTCAGTCGTGGGGTAAGCAGCCACTAGAATTATTCCAACTCCACGTGAAAGCAGCGCTCAGATACAATTTGTTAGTAATAAATTTTATATTTTCTCAAACAATTCAGTATACAATAATTAAAGATACCAAATTCAGTAGTTTGCGCTCCAAGGATTTCGTTCGTTTAATAGAACTGAATAAAAAAATGTATAAAATGAATAATATTTACGATGCTTTAATGTAGTTCACGCGAAATATCAGGTTTTTTTCACCAATACCTAACATTTTTACAATTTATGGTGAAGATGATTAGGCAACCATTTTTGCAATTTTTAACACTTTAACGTTAGGTTCGAAGCTAAAGATGTGTAGAAAAAAGAATATGAATATCATGAAAAATATAAATTTTTCCTTGAATTTAGTGTAAAATTTATAAGCTTATGAAGGCGGAGATAACGTATAATTTAAAAATTAAGATTATAATCTTATTTCACATACTTTGAAAAATTCTACTCAACTTTTGATTGAATTATTATTGTACTAATCGATTCAACTTTTTGAAAAGTCTGTGTCTTTCACCACAAATAAAGCAGTAATCCGAAAATATTCTACATGTACATATAAATAATAAATAAATAAATATATATATATATATGCACATGAACAATAGAATGCACCTTAAGTCTTCTGTTCCGCGACTTTACATCTCACGCCGTCAAGGTGGTCGGGGAATACTGAATCTTGAATGTCTTCACGACAGGATTCTTCTGGGTACAGCACATATAGTCGCAAATGGACAAGACCCTCTTCTTAAGATGGTCAGGAAGCACGAAAAAGTGGGCAAAGGGGTGTTTCCGTACAAAGCAGCGAAGGAGGCTGCTGAAAAACACTGAAGATTCAGAAGTCCGCGTCCGCCTTGACGGCGTGAAATATATAATCGCGGAACTGACAAATTGATATGCAAGCTTCTATGCATATGCATGATCTTACGTGTAGTGACATCAAGGGCCTTAAGCTCGTTCTTCGTCCATTAAACTACCCCAAACGAGTAGAGTAGAACCGGGACTGCAAGCATGTTGGTCGCAGATACCTTATTCAACGCCGACAGATTGGAAGACCAGATCTGTCGAAGAAGATGCTTGTATCTGATTCGGAGAGACTCCTTCACTGATGTTACGTCCTGAATGCGGTTTTAAGGCACGCCCAGGTATGTATAGGTCTCTCCAGTATTAAGATGTCTGATAACACTTATATCCACAAGCTCAGGGTCCTTGGGAACGCCAGTAATCTTTCCTTTCTTCAGATGAATTTTGGCACACTTGTCCAAGCCAAAGTCCATCCCAATCTCTCCTGTGTAGTTTTTGACCATATTTATAGCAGTTTGAAGTTTGATTTTACCAGAGGCATAGATCTTCAGGTCATCCATATAAAATACATGAGTGACCTTATGCTCGCGCTGATTAGTGTCGCCACATAGGTATCCTCTGGAAGGTGACGCTGTTCGTTGTCACACGATAATTTCTAGATGAGATAGTAAATCTACTTTTCCAAAGATACATCAATCTCTCTATGCATCTCACTATGTGTGGATGTACCTTCAAGCTTTCCAACAGACCGATGATAAGTCTACGAGGGGTTGAATCGAAAGCTTTTCGGTAGTCAATCCAGGCCATTGACAGGACGCGCTGATGGGCTGCAGCGTCTTCACAGACCCACCTGTCAATTAGCAGATTCTCTCGACAGCCTGCTACACCTTTTTTCGAGCCACTTTGTTCGTTCATCTCTCGCCATACAGGCTCAATTCGTCGAACAATCCTGTTGTTGAGGACAGCTATAAAGATCTTATACAGCGTGTACAAACAAGTTATTGGCCTGTAATTCTCTGGGTTGGACAGGTTGCCTTTTTTTGGCAGGAGTATAGTGCGTCCTAACACCAGCCACTGCGGAATGGGCGTTTCCGACTTTAAATATGAGGTGCATATGCGGGCCAAATGTTGGTGTGTAAAAGTAAACTCCTTCCACCAAAAGTTCTTCATACAATCTGGTCCAGCAGCGGAAAAGTTCTGCGTGCCTCTAAGTGCTTTTTCCACCTCTTCGGCAGTGATTGATGGACATTCCTCCTCAGATTTTATGAGGTTGTCGCAAAACTCCTTGAAGCGGATGCTATTGTCAGTATTTTCTTTCAACTCTAGTGTTTTCGGGATCTTGTGCACCTCTCTCCAAAAAGTCTCTACCTCCTTGGGCTTGGGTGGATTTTTTACAGAAATAGATAGATCTCTGAAGAGGCGCGATGGGTCAGCGAGAAACGGTTGATTCTGCCTGATCCATCTCTCCCTCTTCTGTATTCTCCTCCTTGCGTCAGATAACAGCAGTATTTTGTCAACAATATGCTGCTTGATTGTCAGCAGCTTTTACTTGTTTAGTGTGTGATTCAAGATCCTTAGTTCTTGGGCGAACTTTCGAACCCTTACCGTAAACGGTCTTCCAGATGTTATGTAGTGAATCACACATTGAACACGGGACGCATTCTGTCTTGCCCATCCAATCTTCTTCTTCAATTGATGCAAGCGTCTTTTGGTCTTTTGATCCATCGTCGGTTTCAGCCTTCGATTTGAATCAGCCAAAGCTCTCGCAGCACCACAAACTGAGCAATTGATGGTCCAGAGGTTGGACTCTTGCGAGATATCTCCACGAAGGGAGGCATCCATTTCAGCCAGATCTTGTGGCTGAGGAGGAACTTGCATGTTAATGTTCCTTTTTGTAATGAAATTGCGATCATCTTTCAGAAGGTGTCTGCTTTCTGCGGTTGGTCTCAATGCCGCTTCCTCATCTTCGTCTGCAGCTTGATCAAGCAGCGGTTGGGGAAGCGCTCCGCGTATATATCCATTTTTCCGGAGGTTGACGGCTTGATTTCGCAAAGACTGATGCGAAACGTGCTGAAGCTCTGGGTGTTTCTGGTACCACAGAGTGTGCATACGCGCCATAAAGCCTCCGCGAACAGGGATAATGCTGGCATCGTAGCAGTCTAGCACGTCATCCCTGAGTTGATCCGTCAACTCAATGTGGGCGTTTCGCCGGTTCGTCGTCATATATATATATATATATATATATATATATATATATATATATATCCCAGTGATAGGTTCAGAGCGTGTCATGCACACGCTGAGTACCTAGAACACATACTATCGGTGTGTCCGACCCACGCAGGAACTACGTATATCTATAGACATAATGCGGCCCTAAGAATGCTTTATCACCATCTTTGTTCTTACGGTGTTGGTCGCGACCCTGCAGCTAGCGTATCGAAAGCTGTCAATGACATTATTGCAGCTAAACAGCAACTTTAAGAAACTGAACGCTATGATAAAGCTATGGAAGATATAGCGCTTTGATAAGGACTAAAGTTAAACTCATATCATAAAGGACTGGGTCTTTATATGAAGTCTTATCCTAAAGGTCGAAGTTTTCAATTCAGTAAATGTCGATCTAAAAAACACACATCGAAGACAAAAAACTTCTAGTTAAGCTGCCACACCGTGCATTAACCGATTTTGATCTGCTTAATTATGCTAACGCTGTAAATATTACATATTTTCATAGAATCTTTACGCGTAATGAATTACCTGTTGGATGATTTCGTGAAAACAGGGGGGTGACTCGCCAAACAAATGCGCTGTGTCAGTTTTGTGAAGGACGGCAGAAAATGAAACACTGGCGCCACTAGCGCGGTGCCCTACATTTGAATGAAAGCTGATTAGAATCATGGGAGATTTATAATTTTTCGCAGTTTTTATAATATTTTGGACGTTTGTGGATAATTTAAAAACATTGAGCTTCAATTAAGTAAGTATTAACTGTTTCTAGACTTCAACAAAATATCTAGAATTAAAAAATAGACCTTAAATACACTGGAAATGTCGGTTAGTAATTTTCAAGTAGAGTGGAATGGTAAAATATAAAGATTATGTCTTTAACGCTTAAAACAAAATAAACTAAATGTTCTGAAATGATAATATAAAAAATATTTTTTCTATTTTTAATGACTTGAATGTTCCTAATCTATTATTACATTATAATAAAAATATACAAGAAATGATAAAAATCATAATTTTTAATATTCAGTATATTGTATTGGTCGTGAAACGGCTGAAAAGGTTATCAGTAGTATAAATATAATAATTTAAATTATTTACAAATATACTACGATAAAAGTATAGCAATTATTATACAGACAGAACATTTATTATTATACTATTATAGCATTAAGCCATTTCCCTTTCGGGGTAGGCGTGACTTGCTCGGTTGGAAAATAGTAGTGTGTGGATAGGTATATAGGTATAAGGTAGATAGGTATATATGTGTAAGGTATAGATATTATCGATTGATCTAGAATTCTCGTGTTATTTATTTAAATGACACGTATGTTCCGCAACACTGCTCCGACCCAGGTTGCTGATCAATCTCTCTAGCAATTATCCCACGTGAAGAGCCTCACAAAGTTGTTATGTGTGGTTCCCCACTTGGGCTCATTAGTATCTAAGGTCTTTGTTTCAGACGTCATTCACTCTGTTGTCACTCTGTTTACAAACTCTTTGTCGCCACACTTTTCTGTCCTGGCATACTACTCTAGCTTCCTTCATGTCCATGCATTTTTTCATGCAAGCTCTCGTGTTTCTATGGCTTCTTATGTCTCTTCGGATTAATGTCTCATTCACAGATTCTAACCATTCTTTCGGCGGTCTACCTCTGGGCATTCTGCCATTTACTTTACCTTTATACACTTGTTTGTTAGTCGTTCATCTTTCATTTTTTCAAAATAATTTATTATATACAATTGAGCAAAGCTGCGTTTTACAAAATTTCGCAACTTTCTTTTTCATAAAATTATTGTTTTTTTAAATTTAGGTTTCTTGTACTATTCTGACTGAAAGAAAATCATTATTTCACAATTATAATTTACTTCATTACTCGAATTTATTGATAAATTAATATAATCGTACATACATGTCGAAACTCAGCGTTAATTGAGAACTGTCATTAATGATAAAATATGTTTTAAATTTCAAAAAGTAATAAAACTAAAATAAAGATAAAACTTCCTTTTTCCAAATTATTTGATCCTTTAAAAAGTGATCTTCACACACTACATGTCCAGGTTTAACAATAATATCCTTTTTGTCATCTTAATTGCTTGTTGCCAACGTTCAACCTCATTTTTTAAAACGGAGAAAAGCACTTTTTTACTCCGTTTGAGCAGGTTGAGTCGTACCTCGATAGACAGTTCGGTGCTGTACATCGATGCCCCCCATTTTTATAACACATTTATCCGTAAATAAATGAAATACGGCAAATGAAACCACAAAGTTATGAAATGTCACGAGTTTTTACATGCAAAATCATAACAGACATCGGGCAGACCGTGCGCCGCAGAGGTGGCGCCAATGTTTCACGACTCGCCACTTCTCACAAAACTGGCACGCGCCTTTAATGCGAAAACGAAAATCGTGTCACCCCTCTGGTGGTCCAGTACCTAGGTGCAGATAGCTTCATGATGTACAATCATAATACATACCAAAACGGTGAAACTTTTAAATGTGTTCTTTTATATCTTAAATTTCTATGCAAACAGTTTCAAATACTGAGAAAATACAGTCTATATAAGTACAGGTAGTTTCTTGTAAGTAATCAGTATACAGAAATACGTCTTCATGGATGAGTCCCCCACTCTACTTAATACAGGCAACTCTTCTGTGCTGGAGGCTGAATATTTTCCACCAATAGAAGATTTGGTCACACCATAGACATTAGTCCTAACAACAATACGTTGCGTAGTGAATTCAAGAACAATTTTCAAGTTGATTTTAAAAAGAAAGACTTTATTGGTCAACTGTTGGGTGCACATCACGTGTTATCAAAACTGAGAAAACTCATAAATCAGATTCATCAGTAGCCATTCTTAAGGTGAATGCCCTCAGAACTTAGTGTAATATTACAACTGAAGCATATAAAGTGCGATCGATCGTGAGGTACCTTTTTCAATATTAATATTGGACAGATAACGCGTGAACAGCGTCTTCAAATTGTGGAGCTATATTACGAATATCATTGCCATTATATATATTACGGCCATACCACGCTGAAAACCCCAGTTCTCGTCAGATCACTGAAGTTAAGCAGCGTTGGACGCGGTTAGTACTTGGATGGGTGACCATTCAAGAATACTGACATGAGTGCTGTTGGCACATCGTGGGTGTGGTGAGCCCACACTTGTAGTTATTTATAACTACAAGAAAAACCTAGAAACACTACCCGAATCGGGTAGTGTCACGCCTACCCTGAAAGGGAAATGGTTTAATGGTATATATATATATATCGCTCTATGAAACAAGTTTATCGTGCACACAGAGCAGCTTACGGTCGAAATAATAAAACAACCAAACGCACTATTGCCTATACTATACAAAAATTCCAAACTGGATGTGGTCTATTCGGTCACTGGTCATCCAATAGTGAAAATTGGGTTTGGAATTTCTAGATTTTTTTATTTCTTTGCATAAATTAGATTTACCTACGATTGTATCTACACATCACATTCAATGCACTAGCAATTGTCTTGTAAAGAATGCTACGATCCTCAGAAACTGGATTCTGAATATACCAGATAATTATGCAAAAAAAATGTTAAAAGATCAAGTTTATACGTATACGCTATAAGATTTTTTAAATAATTGTTAACTATTTTTGTGAAGTAGGTCAAGATTTTTCTAAATGAAATAAATAAACCAGTTTTAATTAGGTTTAAAATAGTTTGAAACAGGTTTAAATGAAGCTTAATATAGTTTTAATTAGGCTTAAGGTAATTTAACTTGTTTTTAATAAATAAAATTTCAATAGGGTTGTTTCCAAAGTCAGTTATCACTTTTCCAATGAATGGATCTTATAGTTTATAAAATTCTAATTTTAAAAACGCCCATAAAATATTTTTTACGTATTGTTTACTATTTTTAATTTAATGTTGAAATATGAATTTTCTATCACGATGTCGATTGGAGGGCCCCTCTGACGTCAAAGGTGTCGGATTTTCCGCCAATTACAGCTTATGTATCAGTGATTCTCAAATATATTTTTCTGTGCCGGTGTTTTATTTTGGTTATCTGCACGTCGAAAATAGAAGTCGCAAAATATTGTTTAAAAAATCTCGAAGGAGGGTTTCGTAAAAGCCAATAGCGGAAATCTACCGAAAATAGATATATTTATGGTATCGGAGTATTTTAAGAGTAATTGTGACTTTGTAAATGCAGAAATACGAGGAGTGAAAAATGAAACGGATAGGTGACATAACCTCTTTATCATAAGTTTCGTTATAGTTTTCATCAAAGCTACATCGTCACATTGATAATTATGAGAACCTCTGAGTCACGTGACACCCACGTGACACCAACTTGAATAAGTGTTTTCCCGCCTTCAATTTTCAATAATTTTTTTCTGTTTAATGACTCAACAGAAAAAAAAATTAGAACGCACCTTGAGTTTAGATTAAAATGATGTATTACAAAATTATTTTATCTAAAATTGCGAAACAACCCTATTCATTAGCGTTTGAAGTATTCTTGCACCCCGTTCGCATGCGCAGTTACATCAAAACATTTTGCGCAGACACAGATTTTAGTATAAATAATTTAGGGTTGGGGAATGATGCTTTCAAAGCCAAACCACCAAGCAATATCCACATTCTACCTCTTCGGACCCTAACTCAAGCTGCAGCAGGAAGAAAAATGGATCTTAGGGCCATGTTATACATTAGTCACGTGACCCAGCCAGTCCTGAAATCGATATTTTTTGTCCCATATTTAAAAATAAAAGTTAAAATAGAGCGGAAAAAATTTGGGAAAATATTAATAAATATAAAAGGACAGTGTGTGGTAAAGCATAGAGTTGGGGAAGAAAAAAAGTTATTATTGGAATAACAAATATAGACCGGCAATCAAGCGATCTGCATTATCAACAGTGCTGACACCATGGATATATCAAATATCAATTTGTTTATTTGCACCAAACCAGCAAATATTATTCAGTGTAATTTTTGCAACCGATGTTTGCATCATTTTCCTCAAGACATGTGAGCCAGAACCTCAAAAATGTTTCATTGAGAACATTGAAAATTGGTTACAGAGTACTACAGCACGGTGGGTATTATTTATTCATTACATTTTTTTCTTCAACATTTCGAGCCAAATGTTGTATACAAACGCAGATTACAGTTTCCTGATGCTTTCCCCAAAGTTTCAACTCGATATCTCATCTTGTGTGGGCATGAGTTGTTGCACAAAAAATGCCGATATTTCTCCGGTTT
Source organism: Andricus curvator (assembly GCA_932195095.1). Classification (NCBI taxonomy): domain Eukaryota; kingdom Metazoa; phylum Arthropoda; class Insecta; order Hymenoptera; family Cynipidae; genus Andricus; species Andricus curvator. The sequence continues at coordinate 58,254 of CAKNYM010042997.1, read as the reverse complement.
TAATTTCTTCAAAATTTTTTTTTTCTAAATTTCGAGCCAAATGTTGTATAGAAACGTACATTATTGTTTCCTGAGGCTTTCCCCAAAATTTCAACTCGATATCTCATTCGGTGTGGACGTGAGTTGCTGCAAAAAAATTATCGATAATTTAAGTCACGTGACTCATGTATAACATGGCCTTAAAAGAATCAGCGCAGTTCGATGCATCAAGGCTTCCTACGTATGAAGCCGCTGTTTAAGTTATCTCATAAGCAGTCGTAAACTGTGAAGAGGATCTTGAAGATTGAAACCAAGTTTGGAGCTAGAATCCTGGTTGAGCTAGATGCTAAATGTAGAGTATTTTTATATGTAAGACTCCTCATAGTTCTCAAGAAAGATCCTACTACCCTGGAGCAGATGCAGGAAGCTGCAGCTATCGAAAAGTTGCAGATGAAATACCTTGGCGGTCCTTATAGTGGAGGCAGCGTAGATCAAAAAAGTATGTTATCTTACATCGGTCTGTAAAAGCTCAGATTTGAATAATTTTATTTAAATCTGCCAAATTGGAAGTACGTAAAGTTTTACTATTTAAAAATTCCGGTTCAGAATGCAAAATTGCAAAAAAATCAAAAAATACCTGAAATTTAAGAAAAAGCAAATTTTAACGTAATGGATTGTTTTTTTTTTTTTTTGCTTAAAAATGAAAAATAATAATTAATGAATAAAAATAATTATTAATTATATATTTAATTAGGATTTTAATAATTGCAAAATTGCAAAAAATACAATAATACTTGTAATGTAAGACAAAATTTTTTATTTAATGACTTAGTTTTTTTGCCTAAAATTGAAAAGTCATAATTAATTAATGAAAATAATTAGTGATGCCGTCGAGCGATATTTCCCGATCTCGACGCGATTCC
>CAKNYM010042997.1:0-43449 GCA_932195095.1 Andricus curvator | reverse complement strand
TTAAAAAAAGAGTTAAACAACCACCGCAGGGTTCCACTGAGAGCAACCGCCATCTAAAAAAAAAATGTCAATAGCCCAGTGATAGGTGCAGAGCGTGTCATGCACACGCTGAGTACCTAGAGCACATACTATCACGGTGTCCGACCCACGCAGGAACTACGTATATCTATAGACATAATGCGGCCCTAAGAGTGCTTTATTACCATCTTTGTCGCTCTTACGGTGTTGGTCGCGACCCTGCCCTGCCGAACGCTACAAGGGAGATGTAGTCAATTTTCCGAAACGAGAAGTGCCAAATTTTCTGGAACTACGATTTTCGGGCAGCAGTCTCCGTTGCGCACTCGAGGCCTGACATTCTCCAAGCCTTCAAGAAACGAACTATATTCGTGATCGAATTCTCGGCCCCGTCCGACTACAAAATCACTGCAAAGGAGAAAGAAAAAGAGGAGAGGTATCGAGACTTTAAAAGAGAGCTGCAACGACTGTACCCAAAATATTTGGTGCAAGGAATATTGTCCTTGTGATAGGTGCTCTCGGAGGTGCGAAACTATGACTGGTTCGTAACCTTACAGCCCTACCCGCGGGCCAAAAATATGCCAAGGCACTTGCGAGATGGATGCAGAAAGCTGTCATCCTTGGGTCGCTTCGTGTTTTCAAGACACACGAGGGTTTCGCCGGCCTGTTGTTTTGATTTCGTCATTCCCTGTGACCACCCATCTCACGGTTGTGAGACGTGGCCATAGGTGTGATGTACCGCGGTTCTACTGGGGGCTATTGACATTTTTTTTTGGTTGATTGATTGATTTAATTTAAAATAATTCAGGTAAATTAACAAAATTCGAAAGACATAATAGAAGAATTCTGAATGAATGAGTAACAATTCAGGGTGAATTAAAATTAATTGCAAAACATATTTGAAAATCTCTACAAATCTGTGAAAACCTACAAAACTCCTCACTTCTTGTGAATGAATTCCTTAAAGTACATTGAAATATGATAAAATACCGTCAAATTATATGAAATTTTATAGTAATTTCTTGAATCCTGGAAAATTTATGAAAATACCTTGAGAACTTTTAAAATCCATTAAAATCATTGAAATCTTCGGAAATCTTATAAAATTCATTTAAATATTCTAAAATATATTGAAACCTCGCAATTCCTATGAAATGGTTTCATATATTCCGAAGTTGTAAACAAATTCTTTAAACTCCCAGAAAAATTTGTTCATTTCTCTTAAAGTCATTCAAAGCCTTTAAAATTCCTTAAAAAATTAATAATATCTTGAAAGTACATTCAAGTCTTTCAAAATACTTTATAACATTTTTAATAATTTCAAATCCTATCAGGTTACCGAAAAAAATTGAAACTTTCTTGAAATCTTTTGATATACCCTAAAACCTGGCATAGGTCCTATTAAATCGATCTATATTTTAGAAATATTAGAAAACTCTTTGATACAATACCCCATACAAATTTTTTCAAATCTCTTGAAAATGCTTGAGAATCTTTTTAAATACTCTAAAATATTTAAAATCCTCTGGAACCAATTGCATATTCCTTAGAATCTTTTGAAATACTCTTAAAGTTTTCAAATCCTTTCAAACATTTGGAAATCAATTGAAACATTTTAAAGCTGTTGAAAATGCTTTAGATCTTTTAAAATACCATAAAATAATTAAAATCCTATGAGTAACATTAAATTACTGGAATCAATTTAAAAATTCCTAGGATCTTTCAAAATACCCTTAGATATTTAAAATTCTTCACAATATTTTTGAATTCCTTGAAATTTGTTAAACTCTTCAAAATCCCTTGCAATTTTCAAAAGCACCCTAAAATATTTCCAATACTTTGAAACTCTTTCAAATTATTGAAATCCTTTGATTCTTTAAAAATCACTTGAAACTTTTTAAAGCTTACGAGAATGTCTTGACATCTTTTAAAATACTTTTAAAGTTCTCAAATCCTTTACCATTTTTTGAAATTCCTCAAAATTATTGAAATCTCTTGGAAATGCCTTGGAGTCTCTTCAAATTCCTTACATATTTATTTTGATTATTTTAAAATTACTTGAAAGTTGAAACTTTTTAAAGCTTTCGAAAATGCCTTGAAATCTTCTAAAATACTCTAAAATATTTCCAATCCTATCAAATGAATTAAATTACTGAAATCGATTGAAAACTCCTAGGAATCTTTTAGAATAATCTAAAAGTTTTCAAGTCCTCAACATTTTCTTAAAATTCCTTGACACTTTTTAAATCTCTTTAAAATCAAATGAAAATTTAAAAAATATTTGAAATCCTCTGAAATCAATTACTGAAATAAATTAAAAATTCCTTGGATTCTTGAAATTTTTCTAATCTCTTTAAAATCAAATAAAATTATTCAAATAAAAAAATTCCTTGGAGTCATTAGAAATTCCCCAAAATATTTCAAGTCCTTTCAAAACTTTTAAAATCCCTTAAACTTTTTGAAGCTTTCCAAAATGCCTTGGAATCTTTTGAATTACTCTAGAATATTGCAAAGCCTCTGAAATCAATTAAAGTATTGAAATCAAATGAAAAATACTTGGAATCTTCAAGAAACCTCTAAAAATTTTCAAATTCTTTACATTTTTTTGAAATTCTTTCAAATTGTTAAAATCTCTTGGAAATACCTTGGATTCTTTTGAAATACCCTAAAATATTCATAGTCCTTAAAAATTACTTGAAAAATCCTTTTGAATCAATTAAATTACTAAAATCGGTTGAAAATTCCTTGAAATCTGTTAAAATATTTCAAACCCTTTAAAATCTGTTGGCATTTATTGAAATTATTGACATCTCTTTCAAATGCTTTGGATTCTTTTCCAATGCCCTAAAATATTCCCAGTCCTTTAAAATTCCTTCAAATTATTAAAATAAATGAAAAATTCCTTGGAATCTACTGAAATTCTTTGAAATATTTTCCTACAATATATCAATTTGAAATCTTTTAGAATCAATTGAAATTTTTTAAATCCTCTGAAATCCTACTAAGTTTGAAGATCTTGAAAATTCCTTGGATTTAAAAAAAATACCTTATAGTCTTTGAACTTCTTTGAAATCCCTTCAAATTATCAAAATCAATTCCTTAAAGTATCGGTGTTTTTTTAAATAGGATTGCCCATTAAGAGCGTAAAAATGCTTAATTTGAACATCTTTTTAAGTTATAAAATTTTTGATCTATAGACATACACAGATCTCTGACATACTTCTATTCAAACCGAAAAAAAATTTTTATTCGAATGTGTCACTATAAGGAAATGGAGATTTCAATCCTATAGGGAAAGTAGAACCGAAACGTACAGGAGTTTCGCAAATGATATTTAATATGATAACTATAATTAAATTATAATAGAAATCACATTTACAGAGCGTAAAAATGATTAATTTGAAAATTTCTTGTTTTTTTCTGTAAAAAGTTTAAAAACAGACTACGATCACAATTGAGGTTATAGTTCATTACTACTTTTATAGACTTTACCGTGCAACGGTTGGCAACACTGAGCCGCGCATTACCAACTACGAAAAAACACGTGACGTATTATCGAACTCGAACTACGATTCGATTCGATTACTATTTCCCACAGTGATCCCGAAAAGACCACCTTGACATGCGCATGCTTCGACTGAATGGCGCTTATTGGTTCTAGTTCGCGTCCTCATTGGGAATTCAAATACAGGCGCGTACTACAGCCAATCAACTATATTACAATTCAAACATGCGCAGATAAAGGCGACTCAGTTAGCATCGCTGATTTCAAATGCAGTACCACACACAGACACACACTACTGTTTAATATGAGCGGCCTACAGCAAGCAAACGTTACCAGCGTTACTCTCGAAAATCGTCAGAATCGAAAACGACAATATTGTTTAGAGATTTTATATTAAGGAATAGTAATTATTCATTCACATACTCATAGCTCTTCAGATATTGATTAATAACATCCTCAGGTAATAATTTAAATAAAGTAAGAGAAACAAGACAGATATTATCATCGAATTTGAACTTTCTTAAATGATTCATATACAAATTTTAGTCTATATTTTCAAATTCAATGTTATTATAATAGTGGAGGCACATTAGGTATTTATCTTGCATCGGACCGAAAAATTTCATATTTTCTTAATTTTGTTTACATACTACAAATTTAAAATAATGAAATATAAATAAATGTGTGAAAATTAATATCGAAATAACTTATATTGTAGTATAATGTATAGGACCTTCGTTTCGAAGGAAATTTTATGAAAAAAGTAGCAGAAAAGTGGAAAATAGGCAGGTGTTCCACGCGCTCAGGTATAGCGGTCTCGCTCAAGTATACGAAAAACACGTTTTCGACGCTGGGAAAGTTTAGTTCCTGTTTTGCTGGCTTTCGGAAAGCATAATGAGTATGATTATTTTAACTTATTTGTAAGGTTGTGGAGTAATGCTGATATCTGCAAGTTGATCCGTTATTTCGAAATAATTGAAGTGCAATACAAGATACATATACTATTTCTTCATAGATTAGATTAGATAAACGTTTATTTTTCAGCCTGCTGGCCTTTGCAAAATTGACTTGCTTACACTTCCATTTTTTAACGAATTTTTTTAAACTAACCGTTAAAAAACTAACATCCATCCATACCTTATATCTAATACCGCACGCTCTTATCGCCTTGCCTTCCTCGCTTCGCCTCGCCTCGCTTGCATGTCCCTACTTTTCGCATTACCTCGCATTGCCTCGCATTGCCAAACTCTGCTTCCGCGGCTAATACCTAATACTTATCTACTATTTACAATATTTACAGACTACTTATATCTACTTCCTCTCCTATTTAGAATCTTTCCTTCGCCATTCCTCCTTCCTTCTCTTCTTCTCCATCTTACCCAACACTCCCTTCACTCATGCTACTGCCTTTTTGTCCCCCCTTTTATGCATCAATACCTCCATGCTTATCCCACTCCTTCCCACCTCTACGCACTCCTCCAGCGAGTGCTCCACTCTTGCATCCCCCTTCCCACACCGTTCACACATGCTCTTCGCCCTACAGAGCCAATACCTATTAAAACCCTCCATGCAACAACATCTCATCCTCGCTATAAGCTCCTGACTTCCTTTCTCTCCTTTCTCACATAAATATTGCGCTCTCGCCCTTGGCATAATCTACACATAGTTCCTGTTAAACATTGACTCTCTTATTCTGTCTTCCCCTGCTGTCTTCTCTCTCTCCATGCCGGCGGGTGAAATAGCACAGACACGGTACAAGGGCGTAAGCGAAGAAATGAGAATGTTACAGGAGGGACGAAAAGCTGTTTAACTTTTGCACATTTCATTGAAAAAATAAAAAAATAAAAATAATCTTGAAGTGCTATCAGGGTACAACAAATGACGAAAAAAATCCTGAAAAAAGTAAACGTTTCAGAGAAAATCTTAGTCAAACTAGCGACGTTTCCCAAACAACGCCGCGCTTGACACTGAAAAATCTGCATAACTTTTGCACATTTCAATTTTTTGTTTAAACTGAAAATGAGAAAATCCTTGTGAAAGGGATTAAATACATTCTCCACTATGTGTACACTTTAACCAAAAGAACACCTAAAAAAATAAACCTTTTCTTAAATAACCCTTATGCGATTGCGAGTTCCGAGAAAAAAATGGTCAAATATCGATTTCCAGTGACACGGACAAAACATTGCTTTCCTATGACTGTTTCTGCTTGTAATGAAGCCTTTATTATTACTACTACTAACTACGTTTATTATTATAGGAAAAGTAGACTTTTCTGTACCCAAGCCTGTTCCAAATGCAACGGCATGAATTGTTCCAATTGTTCACCAGCAACCATTTTTGATGACAATGAGATGGAAGATGACGAAATTGATACAAATTTGTGAAAATTCAGCAAAGATTACGTGTAAATAATGTATAAAATATTTTTCTTCTTTAATTTTTGGTATCATATTCGTACATTTGTTGTGAAGAATTTTTTCATTTTAAATGGTATATTAAGCATTTTTGTGAATTTTATTCAATAAATATCTAATTATTTATTATTTTTATTGATTGATTATTATTCTTCATTCATAGGCAAAAAACCAATCCACTACGTTAAAATTTTTGTTTGTAAACAGGTAATTTTGGATTTTTTGTAATTTTTAAATTGATAACATCCTAATTAAATATCTAATTATTAATTATTTTCATTAATTAATTATGACATTTCAATGTTAGGCAAACAAACTAATTCATGAAATAAATTTTTTTTCTTACATTACAAGTATTATTGTATTTTTTGCAATTTTGCAATTATTAAAATCCTAATTAAATATATAATTAATAATTATTGTTATTCATTAATTATTATTTTTCATTTTTAAGCAAAAAAAAAAAAACCAATCCATCACGTTAAAATTTGCTTTTTCTTAAATTTCAGGTATTTTTTGATTTTTTTGCAATTTTGAATTCAGAACGGGAATTTTTAAATAGTAAAACTTTAGGTACTTCCAATTTGGCAGATTTAAAAAAAATTATTCAAATCCAGGGTAGTAGGATCTTTCTTGAGAGCTATGAGGAGTCATACATATAAAAATACTTTACATTTAGCATCTAGCTCAACCAGGATTCTAGCTCCAAACTTGGTTTCAATCTTCAAGATCCTCTTCACAGTTTACGACTGCTTAAGAGTTAACTCAAACAGCGGCTTCATACGTAGGAAGCCTTGATGCATCAAACTGCGCTGATTCTTTTAAGATCCATTTTTCTTCCTGCTGATGCTTGAGTTAGGGCCCGAAGAGGTAGAATGTGGATATTGTTTGGTGGTTTGGCTTTGGCAGCATCATTCCCCATCCCTAAATTATTTATACTAAAATCTGTGTCTGCGCAAAATGTTTTGATGTAACTGCGCATGCGAACGGGGTGCAAGAATACTTCAAACGCTAATTAATTGAAATTTTATTTATTAAAAACAAGTTAAATTTTCTTAAGCCTAATTAAAACTATATTAAGCTTCATTTAAACCTGTTTCAAACTATTTTAAACCTAATTAGAACTCGTTTATTTATGTTATTTAGAAAAATCTTAACCTAATTCACAAAAATAGTTAACAATTATTTAGAAAATCTTATAACGTATACGTATAAACTTCATCTTTCAACATTTGTTTTGCATAATTATCTGGTAGATTCAGCATCCAGTTTCTGAGGATCGTAGCATTCTTTACTACACAATTGCTAGTGGATGGAATGTGATGTGTAGATACAATCGTAGATAAATCTAATTTATGCAAAGAAATAAAAAAATGTAGAAATTCCAAACCCAACTTTTCACTATTGGATGACCAGTAGCCGAATATACCACATCCAGTTTGGAATTTTTTTATAGTGTAGGCAATAGTGCGTTTGGTGGGTTGATTATTTCGAACGTAAGCTGCTCTGAGTGCACGATAAACTTGTTTCATAGAGCGATGATATTCGTAATATAGCTCCACAATTTGAAGACGCTGTTCACGCGTTATCTGTCCAATATTCATATTGAAAAAAGTACCTCACGATCGATCGCGCTTTATAAGCTTTAGTTGTAATATCATACTCAATTCTGAGGGCATTCACCTTAAGAATGGCTATTGATGAATATGATTCATGAGTTTTCTCAGTTTTGAGAACACGTGATGTACACCCCAACAGTGGACCAATAAAGTCTTTCTTTTTAAAATCAACTTCAAAATTATTCTTCAATTCACTGCGCAACGTATTTTTGTTAGGACTAATGTGTATGGTGCGGCCAAATGTTCCATTGGTGGAAAATATTCAGCCTCCAGCACAGGTGAGTTGCCTGTATTAATGAGAGTGGGGGACTCATCCATGAAGACGTATTTCTGTATACTGATTACTTACAAGAAACTACCTGCACTTATATAGACTGTATTTTCTCAGTATTTGAAACTGTTTGCATAGAAATTTAAGATATAAATGAACACATTTAAAATTTTTACAGTTTTGGTATGCATTATGATTGTATATCATGAAGCTACCTGCACCTAGGTACTGGACTAATTCAGGGGGTGTTTGAAGGTTACCAAAACTGTCAAAGTATAATGTTTCATCACCGTTTTTCTTCTAAGCTACTCAATGTGTGCCACGTCTATTAATGCACGGTTAATGCACGGGGTGGCAGCATAACTACAAGTTTTTTGTCTTCGATGTGTGTTTTTCAGATCTACATTTACTGATTTGAAAACTTCGACCTTTAGAATAAGACTTAATATGAAGACCCAGTCCTTATGTTCTATCTGCAGAATTTCTTGCATTGATATTCTCACTATTTTTCGAGTAAGCAATATCGTATAGCTAGTTTAGTACCAGGTCCACAGTACTGGTAACCTGGCCAATGTATTTCGGAACGTAACTGGTTAATAATACTATCAACCAAGCTTTTACCATTTTTAGCTTTGTTTCTAAGGTGTACAAGCATTCCTCGTCCTGCGAAGATTATTACGCGACAGACTAGAAGTCTATATAAGCAATGTATTTATAGCTTTCACGACAGACAATAATAGGACGCGGTTTTAGATACAACCTATTAAGCTTTCAGTCGCGAATGTAGATGCCTTTCTTCAGTCTAAGCACAAGAGGGTGAAGCATCATGGCAGTTTGCTACCAGACAGCATCAAATATAAATTCTTCAAAAAAGTGTTGAATAACGTAGATAGCGTTGAGTACTTTCCATTTAGTGAACATGAACAAGTAGTTCCACCTGAGCAAGCTAAATCCAACTCTATCTTTGATGACATTGCTTGTGGAAAGCAGGATAAAGCAAGAGGCTTCTTCTGTATGGGTAGGCATGTCATCCTAGATTTTTTTATTTGTTTCAGACGTATGCCAGAATTTCTAAACATTCAGTTCGAGATAATGTTAATTTGTAGTTCTTTTTCGGAAAAATGAGAAAAATTTCAAATATGTTTATGAAGATTATGTAAAGACTGATATGAAATATACTCATTTACGAGATTTGTGCTCAGCTTGCTGGAATACTGACAAATATGGATTTTTAGGTATCGATAAAGATATTGATTTGAACGATGGCAAATATGGAAAAGGATTTGACTGTTTTGTTATTTTATAAATAGAAGTGCTTGATTGAGTATGAAGTTATAATAATCTGAAACACCAGCGCATCAACATGTTTCGAAAGGTACGAGATGTACTAAGTGAAATAGCGAAAGGTGATGATGCAATTCGATGAAAACAGTGTTGAGAGTGAGACTTTTAAACCTATAGTCACACCACTGCGGAACCCAGTAAACGAATCTGATATATAGTTGACAAATACATTTCTCTTTTTGTTCAATATAAATACAAAACAATATTTTGATATGGTTTATAGTGTACTTAAACTCAATAATGGAACGTTTATAATTATTGATGAACTCATCAATTTTCAAACTGAACATATCAAGATTGGTGAAAAACTATATAAAAAAGTGCCGCTTTTTAAAAATTTTTGTTTAAACAGAAAACTCATGAAACTTATATGAGCCCTGCTGATCCAATAAACTATGAAGGAATAGACCATTTTACCTAACTATCGGAAATTTATTTGCACATGTGCGGCTGCCATGTGCACCCCGCGTAGTATAAAAGTAGCGCTCATATTTTGTAAAAATGTATACAATTGTACCTTTTGTCGGAGTGAAATTAAATCAGATGATGTTCCGGGTGCGAAACTGGGCAAGTGTGAAATATAAAAACATAGTTTTGCTCAATTGAGACGGTGGTTAAGTTGCCGGAAACAACCAAATAGTGGTAAAAAAGCTGAACTTGTAAACAGGTTTGTAGTAGGTTAAGTTTCTCATATTATTTAATTTTAATTATATTATTGTGATTGCAATAAATATTGAAGGTAAAAGACAAGATTTGAGTATTTTAATTGTTTTAAAATAAAAGTGATAGTGTTTTGCGAAGAAAATGGTAAAAAATAGTTATTGTATAGTGTGTTGTTTGAAGGCCGAAATTTTCGGAAAATGCCAAATCTGTTACAAAAGAATATATCATTTCGACGCATATTCTTACATTTTTGAATTTCAGTCAAAAATATGAATTAAATTAAATTATAAAATTGACAATATGCAAAAATATTGCAAATAAGTAAAGTTTATAATACATTGAAAACGTAATAAAAACAAAAATGCACACTTCGTGCTTGCATGCAACATCATTATTGTTACTGTAATTTATTATCATAAGTTGTCATAATATAATTTAATATATATTTAACAAAATAGTTGCAGAGTAAAGGAATGCACAGAAAAAGGAAGGGACATCGATCCACAAATTGATGAAGGATCATGGTTAAGTTTAAAGGAGGTGAAATTGAGAGGCTTTACATTTCAAGCAATTATAATTATATTCTCCAAAATGTTTCTTGAAGTCTTCTTTCTTAATAATACCACTTCTGCACGACTATCAGTTTTACATGAGCCGCACATAGATTCCATACACGCCCTTACTCTCTTTTTCATTGAAATTCATTTTCACTTTAATATTTTTTTTCGATAACTTGTCACAATTGTTTAAAAATTACAGAAAATTGTTTTCACTGTGTTGAACGAGCAAAAATTATCGCAACAACTGAGTACAGCAGAAAGTACATTGCACATGCGCAGTACATTTTCCGATAGGTAAAATGGTCTATTATTGTGGTTTGACAGGCACATGAGAAGAACTATAGTACCTCTCAACCCATTCGCTCACAAAATACTGTAAAGTATATAAATATCGTAGCGAAAATTTCCACGTAATCGTTAATCGGCAAGTTAAGGTTCATTAAAGAAAAAGAAGCAATGAATACGTTTATTACCTCTATTCATGATAATAAAAAAGATTCGAGGCCAGACTATATTCATTGAAATGATCTTAGCGAGATAGTTGACCGCCTTCGGCTGACCATGGCATCTCAAGCAACAGGCAATACAAGTCACAGTAATGAAATAATGTTCACCATTGAAGAATTGCGCGAGGTTCAAATCATATATTAAATATATGCAGCTACCTAAAGTTTAGTATTAAAATGAGTCTCGACGTGTTCGGACATCCTCTAAATCGAGCTGCTTCATCAAGTCGTAGAACTCCTCGTGTTGGTTTTGAAGTTGCATCTGAAGGTAATTACGATATCAATAAGGAAAGACTCTCTAACGTTCGGGACGCTGAAGAACAGCTTGATGTTGTCAATTTAAGACTTGTACAGTGCATTGCTCGAAACAAAATACGAAGTTTTTATTAGGTTACGTCATCTATTCGTAAAAAATGGACAACAATAATAAATTAGTGCAAATTCTTGAAGAGTCAACAAACAAGATACTAAAACATCTGCAAATTGACACACAACAAGAGTAATCACTTTGCAACGCTGAACTCATCTTTGCAACTAGAGGCTCGGCTGAACGCACTAGAAAATAGATGCAAAAAAACTGATAGTAGTCACAGAGCTGCATTAACCAGTCAAAAGCAAGAATGCTCAAGATGTTACTAAGGATGTAAGTCTATACTTATACAAGGACGAGTTCGAAAAAACTTGCATACTGATTAGGGCAAAAAGATTTACAGCTCACAATTTGAAACTTTATTGCAAAAGTACAATATAAAACTGTACTCAACTTACAGTAATTTAGAAGAACCCATCATCAACCGATTTAATCGTAAACTCAAGAATAAGATGTGGCCACAATTCAGCTTACAATGTAACTATAAGTGAATAGATATCTAGCCTACCCTCACATCCAGAGTATAACATCACCAAAAATCGAACAATTAGTATGAAACCTAAAGATTTTATCGTTGAGGACGAAGAAGAAATGATGCAACGGTTTCGAAAGCAAAGAAAAATACCCTCAAGAAAACTAAAATTCAAAGTTGGTGAAAGAGTTTGAAAAGGTAAATACAAGAAAATTTTCGCACTGTACTCCTACCGAAGAAAGGCGAATTGTCCAACCCAGGGAAAATGGACGAAGGCAGGACGAAGATGCACGAGAGCAGGACAATAACTTCCGAAATTGTTCATATGTACGTGATAACATGTATTTAGTTCCTCCATGGCATCGCCCCTCACCACAGATCGAACGACCAGCAAGCGTTAAAACGGATCAATTGTTGTTGTCTCTGATTGGAGACGGACAACGACGTGAGTAAACGGTGATACGGCTTTGTGACCGACTTGTGGAGGTTAACACTCCACAGATCGCTCCTCAGGATGTCTCGATCGTTCCAAACTACCATATTATGCCCGATTTGAGCAAGAATGTCGATGGCTTCAACGACCACGTTGCGTTGGAAACTGCTAGGACGCATTTGAAGGAAGGTGCCTGCAACTGGCACAAATTAAAGGCTTCAGAACTCCAGCGTTAGGAAGATTTCTGTTCAGTCTTCAGAAAATCTTTTGTAGTACCGGAAACCATGACAGCTAAATGGGAGAGAATGACGATGAAGTACAAGAGAAGAGTGAGACTCTCTATAATTATTTTTATAACAAAATTGAACTGTGTCACGAATTAAATTTGTCGTTTTCAGACACGAAGGAACAGGTCTTGATCGGCCGCTGATCAAAAGATATTTGCAGTGCGATGTCTTCTAGAACACACTACGAAATAGAAGATTTATCACACGATATGCTCGCTTACGAATAGTTTCTCAAGAAGATTAAGTCTTAGTTTTCAAATACGCGGACGAAAAAATATTAAGAATGCGTGAAATATTATTGAAACGTGTTAACGGAAGATCTAATCACGAGATATGTGAAGCGAATGGATACGAGTTAGTTAATTTTATATTGCACAAGAGCGAGGGTAATAAGCTTCTCTATGTAATACCCAATGCGTTAAAAAAATTATTGTGATCCGATATCACGATCTTCACAATTACGTAGATCGACAGCAAATGTCGTTTATCTGCTCGAAGATGTAATTCTTGATTTTAGCGCTCGAATAAGAATTATCTCAAATCGAGGCGTTTTCTTTACTTCTGGCTTATTCGAAGAATTCTGTAATCGTCACGGTATTCGTCACACGTTCAATTCACCTCGTCATCCGCAAGCTAACGGTCTAGTGGAGTGGACTAACAAAACTCTGATTCCAGCGACTCAAGCCAGTGTTCAACACTGAGAAGAAAGGGACTGGGATAAGCAGTTAAAGAAGGTACAACGCGATCTAAATGAATCACCGAACAAGGCGACGAAGAATAGTCCTTTCATGCTCCTATACGGGTACGTGAATCGACATGATGTGGGAAATTTACACCTATTAGCGATGGAAAAAGAGGGGTGCTATACCAATCCTTTAAATCTACATGACGAAGCCAGACAGGACATTGTGGAAGAACTGGCTCGATATAAAAGGGGGTACGACAAAAATCATACAATGGATGTAACGTTCGCAGTTGGGGACATTATATGTATGAAAGACGTTCTAGAACAGACTGGTGAGTCTACAAAATTACAGAAGAAATTCCGTGGTCCGTTGTGTGACGGTAATGAATTCACTTTTTTACTTTTCTAACAATGGAAGTATTCTTTATTTTGTCTAAGAGTTTTCAAGACGATACAACTTTTTTTTATTTTATTATTATTTGTGATTATTTATGATTATTATCGGACCTTCATCTTCCCCATTACCAGAAACAATCGCGACCTTGCCACCCCTTCTAATTAATTACCTGGAAATTGAATTTTTTGAGGTGGCAAGGGACTGAGGTTACATGCTTAACCGTACTTTTTCCTGGAAACAGCACGTAATAAACATCTCAAGGAAGACCTTTAGATTACTCCAGCAACTAAAAAGAAATAAGGAATCATTTCCAACACCTACAAGGTTACTCCTAGTTAAGAGCTTAATTCTTCCATTTTTCGACTTTGGGTGCGTCGCTTACGACGATATATCGTTCAAATTAAACTATAAATCAGAGTGTGCACTGAATGCTTGCATTCGGTTCATTTACAATATACCATAGTATAAGCATATAACACCATACAGGCAGCGCCCAGGCCTTCTAAATGTTGCCAAGAGAAGACAATTTTTTATGGGTAATCTTCTATCTAATATTTTTCATAATGAAGCACCTAAGTATCTCTTGGACTTTTTTAAATCTAGCGACAACAAACAATCTAATCAGCCAAAACTTCGTGAAAGAAAAACGGTCCTTACTGTTCCACGTCATAGTACCTGTAAGCTGCAGAGATCCTTTATCGCGAGGGGAGCGCGACTCTGGAACAAGGTACCCTTATCGATAAGGAATGCACCGACTAGCTTTCACTTCAAAAAATCTTTTTACGAAAATCTCTTTAATATGGATAGCTCTATCCTTGAAGTCACTTATTGGTAGCTTTCACTACATTACATTACTTAGTCATATAGATCCCTAAGTATGCAAACTTATAATTCTAACCTACATCACCATTGTTACTTTTAACTCTTTATTTCAATTATTCATTATTTTGTTTATTACTTATGTTCGATTTTTCGGATTATTTTATTTCATATTATTTTGAATTGTTTATATGCTAGAAGTTACATATTTGGACTACAAGCCAACTTATTAATTTGTGATCATCTGTCATATATATATATATATATATATATATATATATATATATATATATTACGTTACTAATCTACCATATTAGATATATTACGAGTACCTTCATTAGACCAGTAACTGTACATTTTGTCTGATACTGTATTATCTGTTCCTTAGAGGGCTATTTATCCCTGGGGACTTCATAAATAGATACAAATACAAAATACAAATGCAACTTGGGCTAAGGGAAGCCGAAAGACTGACTAACGTCCCTTATGCTACATGTCGCCTAGACCGGTCCTACAATATATTGTGGAGGGAGTTCAGGGGACAGCGGCACACTAAACCTGACTTTCCACATTCTTCTACACTAGATTTCCCAAATTCTTATAAGTTCCTTACACCACCCCGTTTAGACAGATTTTAGTCCTTAAAATTTAACTCTTCTATTTCTAATTCGTAGTGGTACATTTTCAGGTAGTGGTACATTTGTAGGCCTGAACCTGATTTTTTACGCAAATAAAACCTAGCTTCTTAGGGAGGCAGTTTTTGATTTTTTCGAAAACTCCGCATTTGAGCAGAGCTCGGTAACTATTTCAAATGGATTCATTTCAAATAGGTATTTGAAATGCAAAATTCCATTTTCTATTTTGTATTTTAAATAGGAGAAAGAAAACCATTTTCCATTTTCAATCTTAAATAGATTTTCAACCTACTTTCCATTTAAAATTCCATTTTCCATTTTTATTGGTTCTACTCTTGACAAATTGCATAATATATAAACGAACATACAATCAGAAAAAGGTTTAGTAAGGGTGGCGTCCTATGTCAGCGTCAAACTTGGCGCAAAAAGCAAATGATCAAATCACTAGATATTTCAGCCAATAATATTCTACTAATATTCACTGAAATACTTTCATTTCATTTTTTTCATTTACTATCTGTCTTTCTCGCTCCTTAAGAAGCGTGAATATAAAGGAATTAGAGTAAGCGAGATACTCGCATGTGGAAAACTGTTATTCGTTTTCCACATGCGTGTGTCTCGCTTACTTTGATTCCTTTACATTCACGCTTCTTGAGGAGAGAGAAAGACAGATAACGCGCTCTGCGTTTTGCGCCAAGTTTGACGCTCCTATGGGACTCCACCTTGAAGCTAGTAGAATTTGTTTTTGAGGATATGAGAACCCGGTCTTATCTAGAATTCCTCTAGGGAGAGTTGTGTCACCGCTTCTGATTGGTGCCGCGAAAGCGGAATCGGATGTTTTGAAATTGGCGCGACTTTCAAGTCAAATTTAATGTTTAGACACTGATTGAATAGTAAATAATAGTTCCCCACACGTGACAGTCAAAATGTACCTGCAATCGTGAAAAAAAGGTGCATTTCCGACTTTTATTACATTATTTATTGAAAATTAAAATCTTACCTCACAAACAGCTGATTTCGACTCAGGTAACCAATAATCTCGATCAATACTCTCCATCTATAATTGCTTAAGCTTAGGATCGTTTGGGATTTGTCTTAGGTAAAAACCTTGGCCAGAACTATTACGGCAGTAGAGAATGCAACACGACACTATTGTTTTTTCATTAAAAAAGTGTATTCTCATAACAAACACTGGATGAAATAATATGACACAAACTTTTCTTAAAGCTTTGCTTCTTCTTTGTTTTTGGCTTTTTGATCAAAGTTTTGCTGAGTGAGACATCTAGAATACTTTAAATGTTTCGCGCTTCGCTTCGGTAAAATGACACAACTCTCCCTAGAGGAACTCTAGCCTTATCTAGGTATCAACTATTAAGGCACATATCTATGCATGTTGTGGTTCGTGGTCGTACCCATGTCATGGTTGGCTTGGTCATTTTAGTCTTTCTTGAAAATCATGGATTTATCTGATAGTGAAATGCAGGTCCAATATGAAATAGAAGAAAATCAATCTTCAAGAAGCTCTACAGTGCTAGTTCAAGAAATTGAAAACAGCGATGTTTCGTCTTTGCCGTTAATCTTGGATGGAAATTTTTTCCGTGTTACAAAACGTGATGAAAACGGAAATATTAGTGCTGATTGTGTTAAGTGTAAGAAAACCCTTAAAGGCAGTCTGACTGCCACAACCAATTTTAAAAATCATCTAAAGGTGAGAAAAATGACTGTTTACTTATATATAATCTGTAAATCTATAATTTACTCTTAACCTAAAAATTCAATATTTTGATTCTATTGAATAAAAATGAAATTTAAATATTTGTTTGCATCGTAGTAATTGAATCATCAGTTCATCATCCTAGTCCAATCCACGTTACATTTTAATTTTATACCAAAAATCACTGTGTCGACGATTATGAAGAGTACAAAAACTCCAAGTTGGTACACCCTAAGAAAAAACGTAAACTTGTTACGATTACAGAACCTAGTGGCAAAAACGACATGAAGAAATTAAAGCAGGTTCCGTTGGAAGTACCCGTTAATGCTACAAGAATCAATGATCAAACAGAGGCCGATCGCTTGATTGTGGATTTTATTGTGCAAACTATGAGTCCCCAAGTTCTTGTTGAAGACGAGGCATTTAAAAGTTTGATTAAAGGTAATTGGTAATGCTATACAGTAATACAGTACAGTGACCAGATGTTATTATTATTATATTGAAACCCCGACTAAGCAAGTAAACATATGACATAATATATTTCATAAATTTTAATTTTTAGGAATACAAAAAATAAAGGCTCCTATTACAGTCATGACTAGAAAAACACTCGGTAAACGGATCGATGAGAATTATTTAGCGCTTACACAAGTCATCATAGAAAAAATTTGATCGAGCAAGTATGTATGTACTACAGCAGATATTTGGAGCAGCTCAAAAAGAAGTTACATGGGTGTAACAGCACACTAGGTAAGAAGTATGAATAAGAGCAAGAATCTTTTGAGGATTTTGAGTACTGATGTTTAATGGAAAATATGTTTTCAGATCAACAATGATTTTGAAAGAGAGGGTGTCACATTAGCTTGTAGACGATTTAATGGAAGCACATATGATAAAATTACTGAATTGATCAATGAAATGCACAATGAGTTTGTGGACAAAAACAAACCGAAAATAACGAAAACTGTTACGGACAATGGATCAAACATGGTAAAAGCTTTCGCTGAACCAAGCAAAAATAAAATGAGTAATGAAGAATCAGGTAAATTACATTTTATCATAAATTTTGCTTCTCAACAATTCTTACTTATTTTTTATTTTTGCTTTCAAATTCTGATAACAGCTGATGTTCACTTTTTTCAGCAATAATTGAACTAGATACGGAAGTAGAAAAGGAACTCAGTGACGACGATGAAGATGAAATGAAGTTGATTTCCATTTCTCATATTCTTGAAAGCTGTGAAAGTGGCTTTGATTCAGATTTACCAGATCACCAGCGTTGTGGTAGTCACACTTTAAACGTAACAGCTACTACAGACTCTAAAAAATGCTTAGGAAACCAAAATCCTCAATATACAAGATTGCAGCATTCGGCATTCGGGAAATGTTCTGCAATCTGGAATTTTTTGTCAAGATCGCCGAAGGCAGCAGAAACATACTTCGAAATAACAGGCAAACAGCCAACATCACCTTGCCCAACTCGTTGGAATACCACCTTTGATGCTTTTGAGGATCTCAAGCAGGTTAAAGGCAAACTTAACGCCGTGTGTGATGCCTTAAAATTGCCTAGGTTCAAGGAAAACGAATTAGAGTTTTTGATGGAGTATCTGGAAATCTTGAGGCCTGTTGCAGAAGCTATCGACAAACTTCAGGGTTCTAAGAACACGTTCTTCGGTGAACTGATTCCTCAACTTTATAGGACAAAAAAATGTTAAGAGTCTCTTTCATTAAAGCATCTAAAATTTTGTGGGCCCTTACAGCAAACTCTTCTCCAGAGCTTAGAGGAAAGGTTCGCTCAGTACTATGCTCTGCTCCCAGAAGGAAATGATGCCATTTTAGCTACAATAACCCATCCTCATTTCAAACTTAAATGGGCTCCAAAATCAAAAAGAGCGACTCTAAAACTACTGCTTTTTCAGGAAATGCACAACGTTTATAAAGAAAGTAAAGGATCGGCCATCTTTGGAATGGCTAATGTGCCCAAGGAAGACTTTCACATCGATCAATATTATATGTTCAATGAATCGGTGTCGACGACATCAGAGAGTGGTTCCGATACTCCAAACGCAAGTACATGCAAAAACAATCTACAGTTGGAAGGTTTACAATATCTGCAGGAAGAAGAGGTAAGCTTCAGCTGCCTTAATTGCTACCCAGTCATTAAAGAACTTTTTTATAAGTTCAATACGACGCTTCCATAATCTGCACTTGTCGAAAGACTTTTTATTTATGCAGGAATGATTTTGCGCCCAAAAAGAAGGTCGATGGGAGACGCAATTTTCGAGAAGCAATCGCTCCTTAAAGCAAATAGTCATATTTGCAAAATTAATAATTAAAATCTTGTCTACCGTTGGTAAATGGCTTCGGAGATCGTTTTACAATATTTTACGCATGTTCTTAATAAAATATTAAAAATCCATTTTGCATTTTTTACTGACCTATTTCAAATATATATTTTGTATTTTCCATTTTAAATGGAAAACAGAAAACAATCTTCCATTTTACATTTTAAGTGAATTTTATGAACCTATTTTGCATTTTATATTTTAAATACATTTTGAGAACGATTTTACCCAGCTCTGCATTTGAGCAGGGTAAATAAAATGATTAATCCTATGCTAGTGTATCCTATATACTGTAACCATTCCTAGGCCTTTTCTCTCCAAGTCTGTATCCTATGATGAGGAGCGATCTTGCTTAACAAGTTTTGCGCATCACCTAGGCTAAGTCTTACCTGCTTTAGCACGTTAACATCTAGTTGTCGAGGTAGAGTTATTAGGTGGCTCTCTAGCGCATCTAGCGAATTATTATCGTAAGGTGTTTCGTACGTCTTGTTTAATACAATGGTTTTTTCGTAAGTCGACGTTTTCACTAAATAAAGTTGTACATTATCTGATATAACTTTACATCCAGAACCCTGAATATAAATGTTAGTGTCTACTTCTATCGAGGTTGTAGATTCTTGGCAGAGAAAATATAAAGTTAGCTTTCGACTGGGCAAAAGTATATAACGTTTCGTAGTTGGTGTATAACTTTCATTATGTAGTTTGAAATGTGAAAAGCTACATTCTATAGAGTCTAGATATTTCTTAAGAATACTAGTGTCGCAGTTATTTGTGTCTATTGACCTATTGTTGAGTTGATTTCGGTTACAAATTTTATATTCGGCAAGTGATTTACATTTACAGAGTTTTTCGCGATCGGTGGGAACGTAGAAAGTTTTGCTGGCGAATAGATATTCGTGTTTCGGTATAAGGGATACGTGAGTGTTGCGTATTAACTGAGGTATAGAAAATCCAGACAAGGAACATTTGAAATTACGTATAGTATGACATTAGTTGGTTGGCATGGATGGTTAAAGTTTTATTCTCAAACCCAATTTTGTAGTTGTTATTTTCTATTGCTTCTAAAATAACTGCGGGCCCTTTCCAACTAGGAGAGAGCTTGTTGACAGGTGTTTGGTTGATAAGCTTCACCAGGTCTCCGGGTACATAAATTCCTTGTGATTTTATAATCCTTGCATCTTGCTGTTTCTTGTACTTTTCTTTTTGCAACATTATTTGCTCTCTGGCTCTGTTAAGATATCTTTCATGCCTATCTTTCCACTTTTGAACAACGTCCGAGTAATTTATTTAAAGTGTTGTGCTCATCATAGAAGGGATGTTT
Organism: Andricus curvator; assembly: GCA_932195095.1. Classification (NCBI taxonomy): domain Eukaryota; kingdom Metazoa; phylum Arthropoda; class Insecta; order Hymenoptera; family Cynipidae; genus Andricus; species Andricus curvator. The sequence goes on along the minus strand of CAKNYM010042997.1, from coordinate 23,071 downwards.
GGTTCTCCACCAAAAGTGAGTTGGAAAGGAGAATACGCAGTTCCTTCATGTTTCATAGTATTATCAGCCATGGTCACGATTTTCAGTGTGTTATCCCATTCAACTGTATTGTCCTCCATGCATGTTCTTATTAGGTCTTTTAGGGTTGAGTGTGACTTTTCTAGACTTCCGCTCGATTGTGGATGATAGGTGGAAGTCTGGATATGTCGGATTCTAAACAGATTCTCGAAATTTTGGACAAGTTCTGAAACAAAGTTGTTTCCTTGGTCGGTGAGTATGTGTTTAGGGGACCCAAACATGTATGTATAATGATCAAAAAGTCCTTCAATTATTCTCTCGGATTCAGCATCTTTAAGTGGGACCAAAATGAGATATTTGGCGAATTGGTCTTGGATAGACAGGATATAGTTATTTCCCGAACGAGTGGTTGGCAATGGCCCGAAAATGTCCATAGCTATTTTATCGTTGGGGTCAACTGGCGTATCGGGGATAATAGCTTCACTCCGATTTTTGATCCTAGTTGTTTTTTGCAACTGGCAGACCGGGCACCTTTTTACAAAGTGAATGACCTCTTCTTCCATGTTTTTCCATTCACCGATTGTTCTTGCTCGTTCGATAGTTTTGTTTTCACCATAATGCTGAGCCATAACGGATCCGTGCGCTTCCTTAATTACCTAATTCTTTTCCTCATTTGTCAGGTCTCTCGTGGCATTATAGCAAGTGTGGAAGCTTAGTGTGGGATATCGTTGGCATAGAAAACTTATTATCTCTTGAATTTTGAGTTTTTCTAATGGTGTAATCATTGGGTCTGCGAACTGGAGACGTACTATTGTCAATTTCTTATCTATGAAGTCTTTGACTTCAAGATTGAGCAATCTCAACCACAACTCTTCCTGATAATGTCCAAATTGAGACTTGGTGATTTCTACCCACAGTTTTCCGCAGGCATTTGGTTTCTTTACTGATAGAATCCTTATCGTTGATCCGAAAAATTGTCTTCATCAGATATGAGATCTTCTGCAGCAATTTTCTTGGCCAGGGCTGGTTTCATTGTTCGTGAAGCGCTCGTGGTTTCTTCATCGGAGAGCTCACTTCCTGAACCACTTTCCTCAACATCTTCATCTAAAGGATCCGTGATTGGAAACAATCGTGATAGGCAGTAGGCAGCTTTGTTCTCCTTCCTTCTTCTTTGACATTATTTAACCATGTCAGACCTTGGTGGTCAGTTTGAATTTTAAATTTTCTTCCTAGCAGATACTGCCTGAGTCGTTTAACTGCCCAAACGATGGCTAGAAGTTCTTTCTCGGATGTGCTGTAATTCTGTTCTGCTCCATTTAATGTTTTTGAAATGTAACAGCATGAGTGTCCTTCTTGGGACAGAATTGCCCCTAGACCTTTGTTGATGGCGTCGGTTTTTAATAGAAACTCTTTTGAGTAGTCGGGGTATCTCAGCACTGGAGCTTCACAAAGTTTATTTGTTAGAAGCGCAAAGCTCTCTTGACATTCGAGTGACCAGTTATATACTGTAACTTTTTTCGTTAGCTCTGTCAAAGGCTTCGCTATGCATGAGAAATTCCGTATAAATTTCCTATAATAGCCAGCTAGTCCTAAGAATGATTGGATTTCTTTCACATTTCTAGGCTATCTGAAATTTTGTACTGCTTGTAACTTTGCTGGATTGGGTCTTACTCCATCTTTGGTGATACCGTGTCCTAGTTATACAAGTTCAGGGCGTAGATATTCACACTTATCGGGCTGAAGCTTTAGACCTGTCTGTCTCAGTCTTTCGAAAACTGTAAAGAGGTTATTGTTATGTTCCTCCAGGATAGATCCGAATATGACTATGGTGTCCAGATAGGCAAAACATATTTTTCCTGCTAGTCCTCTTAATGCTCCGTCCATCATTCGTTGAAATGTGTCTGGGGCATTCTTTAATCCAAAAGGCATCCTGTTGAACTCGAAGTGCCCTTCGGGTGTTGAGAAAGCTGTATATTTTTTTGATTCTTCTATTATAGGTATTTGGTGGAAACCGGAGCTTAAATCAAAAGCCGAGAAAAATTTAGCTTTTCCTAACTGATCTAGGATATCATCTGTCATTGGTAGGGGATATGCATCTTGGTCTGTGTCCTCGTTGATCTTTCTAAAATCTATGACAATTCGTCATTTTTTCATTCCCGAAGCGTCTGTCTTTTTTGGTACTACCCAAATGGGGGAGCTATAAGGTGACTTGGAATGTCTTATCACTTCCTTTTTCATCAAATCTCCCATTTGTGTTGATATTTCTTCTTTATGACACTCCGGCGACCTATATGATTTTATGTTGACTATTTTTCCTGATTTAAGGACAATCTCGTGTTCCACTAGGTCGGTGCAGGGCAGTGGATCTCCTTCTAGATGGAACATATCATTGTAAGACGCTATGCCTTTCCATACATTTTCGCGGATCTCCTCTTCTATGTGTTGCAGCCTAGTTTTATGTCGTAAATCTGTCAGTCGATGTCCAATTGTTGCTTCCTTCTGAGTAACAGTTGCCCTATGTACTTCCCTTATATTCTGTATAAGTTCGTATTTCGGTACTTTGATCAGTGTCGGGTTCCTCTCATAGTTTTAATATGGGACTATTAGTTGACTATCTTTGATTGAATAAATCCTGTCCGGTATGTTAGGATTATCCTCAATGAATACTTCTTGGTCCGGTTCATCAATGCTTTATCTGTTGATTTGAGCTGTGTTGCCACTCATGAAACGTCCATAATCATGTAGGGGTAATTTTTTGTTTTCTAGGATTAGATACTGCGGCGTAATCGAATATCTTGAATATTGGTTGAAAAAGGATAACCCTATGATTCCAGCTTCTGGCAAAGGAAAATCATCATCTACTATGTGAAAAATATGTTTTTTTTCAAAGTAATTAATGTAAGTGGCATAATGTGAGTAGTGTCCGTCCTTTCCCATGACAAAATATTTTTCATGGGGAATACCTTGACTTCCTTTGGCACATTTTTTTCCTTAATAAGGTTAATCGCCGCACCAGAGTCGACCAGTAAGCTGTAAATTAGTTCATTCAAGTGTTTACCCCTGATCGATAATAGTCTGCCGCTGATATTTGAAATTCTGCATTCTCCTCGTAGTCTAGTTGTTCGCTTATTTCTTCGGGACTCATTTCTTGAAATTCTAAATAATTCTGGTCGTCCTCTTGGTTCTCGATTTTCTGGATATTCCTCACGGGGGTTTGTGGGGGTCGATTTTGGAACTGTCCTGGCTGAAAATTCTGCGTTTTAGCATAGCACTGTGCTGCTAAATGTCCGAGTCTTCCGCACGTATGCCAATTTAACTGCATTCACTGTTGAAGCGGCATTTTTGAATTCGGTACAGCTGTTCGGGATACTTGGTTTCCGGTAGCCTGTGCATGGTAACGTTTTACCGAAGGTACGCCACTGCGCATCGGGCCCTGAGGGTGCGTCCGCATAGGCGGCTGTATTGGTGGGCGTACTGGTTGAGATTATTTTAACCAGATCTCCATCTCTGCAGCCTGATTCTGGGCCTCGCATAGGCTCTTTGGTTTTTGGGCTTTAACTTGCAGTCCGATTTCTCTTCTCAAGTTAAGCATATATCTTTTGAGGGATTCTCTTTCTTCTATCTGGATAGCAATCTTTCTCTCCATGCTATTTGTGTGTTCTGATTGCACTGCATATTTTACTTCGTTCACGGCCTGTCTAAAACGCCCGTTGAAACTTTGTATTGTTTCTATAGGACCTTGTGTGCATGTTTCTAATTTAGATCTAAGAGCAGAAACTGAACCTGTCAGATTTAAATTTTTTCTCAAGTCATCAAAAAGAGTTTTAAAATTGGTAATTTGTAAGTACCTAATTGCCCTTTCTGCATTTTGTGTTTTTCTTTCTGCTAAAACGAAGTCTAACAGCAAGTCGGGTTGAGAGCACCTGTCTCGTGCCCTTTTTACTGATCGTATAAAGTCTTCTACCCCCATGTCAGCCTGCCCGGGTAGAGTCTTTATGGTTCTTACTATTTCCTTAGCGGGAATAGTACCAGAAGCGGGCTGTCTCAGAGCCACGGGGGTTAGGCTCTCGGCAGTCGCACAGTTTCACATGCTTCGTTCACGTTACTTTCACTAGCATTGGTAGGGATGGCACTAGGCGGTCTTATTTGCACGAGGGGTTGATTTTCTTGTCGTTCGCGTGATTCCTCCGCGCCGTTCTCATTCTCGTTTCCTTCGGCGTTACTTTCTTCGTCCGCGTTGTTCTTCTCATTCTCATCGTTCATTTCTACGTTACTTTTTATTTTCCGATGTTTAGCGGATTCTATTTCGTGTTCCTCATCATTATCGGAGGTGAAAATCCCTCCATCCTTGTCTGTTTCTACTTTTGCCGGGATGTCCAATCTTTGTGTCAATGGGAAAATTTCGTCAACCTGGCTGCCGTTTTCGACAGTAAGTTTTGTTACTACATCCTCCAAAATTGCCATCCTAGACAGGATTAGGTCGTGTTTTTCGTCTGTATTGAGCAAGCTCATGTTATCCGATCCGTGAGTATGGGTATTCGGAAAAGTGTTGTTTGAACTATCGGTTTCGGATTATGTATCGTAATTTGTGGATAAGTTTTCCCTATAGGCGTGAAACGCCAGCGTGTATAATTTCTCCTAATTGCGAGTGTCGGGTGTAAATGGTGTCGCGACCGCGTTACAATTTTTGTGTTGTTAAATTTTTTTTAATCCTCACTTGTACAATCCGTCTACATGGAGTACATACAAGGTTAATTCGGATTCAAGTTTCTGTTTATTAACGGTCGCAGAGCTAGCGAGCACGCGTAGTATACCAACGGTTCCCTATATAAAAATTTTTATTTATTTTTTTCTTATCTTTGCTTCACCTGAATTTCACTTTCACTTCACCTTAACTTTGCGTACTTAAAATTATTTGTTCGACGACTGAAAAAAAGACTGAAATTCTATCTCAATTTATAACTACTACCCTTTTTGTTTTCTTTCGGCGACGGCTGCAAACGGGAGGTGGCAGTTCTCTGCGTTGTCCTTGTCTGCTCGGATGTGTTCGGTGACGTATCTCCGAATTGGCTGCGTGATTGCTGCTTTTCTTTCCTCGTCTTTTTCTGAGTCTTACTGTGCTGTTTCACAGGCTCTAGGATTTTACCGCGATTTGTTGCGTACCCAAAATTGTTATTACGGAACTTTCTGGTAATCGGGTTTACGTAGAATAAGGCGTACCTAATACAGCTCTTAATTTTACACAATACCTTATAATTTCCTTGTTTTACGAACTTTCCGTAGAGAAGTCCGGAGTCCTTCTTGGGAGAACCGTAGTTCTCAAGATTGTATTCGAGGTTCGAATCAAAGATAGGGCCTTTTGATTCCTTGTATTGCCGTAACTAATTCTTCAAAGGATCGTTTGCCACTATCCTGGCAGGATCGCCAATTTGTGACAGGGTGAGGGTAATGAATTCACTTTGTTACTTTTTTAACAGTGGAAGTATTCTTTATTTTGTCTAAGAGTTTTCAAGACGATACAACTTGGGCTAAGGGTAGCCGAAAGACTAAATATCGTCCCTTATGCTACATGTCGCCTAGACCGGTCCCACAATATATTGTGGAGGGAGTTCAGGGAACAGCGGCACACTAAACCTGACTTCCCACATGTTTCTACACTGGATTTCCCAAATTCTTATAAGTTCCTTACAGTTGATCATTACCAATATTTATCCGAGTGACACCTACGAAATTGCTGATCTACGAGTGGATACTTTTGTGCGAAGGTATACGGCTGCAGCATATTCAAGCCAGTTAAAATTATGGAAAGGCGCTCCAAGTGAAGATAATTTTGATTCCGACGTTGAGATTGAAGATTTAACATCAGTGCTCGAAGATGTTTCAATAAACCCAGAAATTTCAGACTCTAAAAGTGATCCTTACAACGACGAGGATGTTCAGGACGATTCTATTATATCGTTTTCTCCAGTTTTAAATACGAGAAGCAAGACTGCAAGTCAAGCTAAGCGGAGCAGGTGGCCGAGAACCTTGGTCTGAATTTTAACATCAGAAGTGAGGAAAGTGCATTACTTTCACAGAAATGTAGAAGATCAGTCCTTGTCGAAGAAGCAAACTTTAGCATAGAGGGTTTAATTTTTGCATGCCAGGACGGTGTCATGTCCACCTTAGTATACCGTGACCACATGTCACGTCAAGAAGTTCCCAGCGATAGGTGCAGAGCGTGTCATGCACGCGCTGAGTACCTAGTACACATACTATCCAAGTGTCCCACTGATGCGGGAACGACGTATCTCTACAGACATAATGCAGCCCTAAGAGTGCTTTATTCCCATCTTTGTCGCTCTTGCTGTGTCGAACGCGACCCTGCCCTGCCAAAAGCTCTGAGGGAGATGGAGTCAATTGTCCAAAACGAGAAATGCCAAACTTTCTGGAACTACGATTTTCGGACAGCAGTCTTCATTGCATAATCGAGGCCTGACATCGCAACAGCTTATGAGCATAAATCCGAAAATTTTTCCTATCACAGTGCAAGGACTTAAAGTTATAACGAAAAAGTTTTAAAAATTGCAATATTCTCTGTAGCAAAAACAATATTTATGTGAATATATTAAACATTTAAACATGAAGTTTCTATCAAATTTCCTAAAAATATATATTTGTTTAATTTTTATTCTGATTTTATTCTGGTTATTAAAATGCGTCAAAGTTAATTTGAAGCGATGAAAGCTTAATGACGTCCCCGAAGGTCCAGAGATCGTCGACAGAAGTGCTATACGACATCTTGCCGCTACAGAGACCTATAGCTGTCCGTGCTACAGAGCCACAATCAGGACGTAAAACCTATAAAGAATCCTCCGCGATGCAGATACAAACGTCTTATCCGACAGATTTGGTCCTCCACACTGTCGACGAGGAACAAAGTATCTGCAGCGAACATGCTCGCTGTCCCGGTAGTGCTCTATTCATTTGGAGTAGTTCCATGGACGAAGGACGACCTTAGATCTCTCGATATCGCATCGTAAAAGGTTATGCACATGAACAAAAGTAAGTCTGTTCAGCGACTTTGCATCTCACGATGTCAAGGTGGTCGCGGAACACTGAATCTCGAATGTTGAATGAGCGTCTCTGTAGAAAGCAGCTTGGCCTTGACTTCAATATTAAGGGTGAGCAAAATGCATCAAACATTATCCATCTCGAGTACTCACTCCTGAAGGCCCGGATCAATAAAACACAGGAGAAAAACTTTCTGAACAGCTCTTCCACAATAGGATGCATGGCATGTTCCGCAGAAATGTGAAGAATCAGTCGATGTATGATGAGCTAACATTCATGCCGTCGCCATATTTTGTACCAATACATTCCTGAATATATCTGCAGACCGTTTTATGCGCAACCCGAGCACCTAGGACACATACTATCTAGTTTTCCAACTCATGCGGGAACGACGTACATCCGAAGGCACAATGCGGCACTTAGAGTACTTCATTACCATTTCTGTCATTCTTACGGCATTAGTCCTGATACCGCTCCACCCAACGCTCCTAGGGAAATAGTAAATTGTCGAAAATGAGAAATGCCGTATATATTTGAACTTGATATTCTCGACAATTGTTTGCGTCGAGCACTCGAGGCCAGACATAGTTCTCCTTGAATTCGAGAAGCAAACCATGTTCGTTATCAAATTTTCGGCAACATCCAATAAGAACATCACAGCCAAGGAGAATTCAAAAAAAGAGATGTATGAGGACCTTATATGGGAGTTGCGACAGGTATACCCGGAATATTCTGTTTCTGAATATTCTTTTACTGGTTAATAGTCTGAAAAAGCATCCTTGCATGTCAACAAAATGCTAAGACACTTGCGGGGAAAATACAGAAGGCAGTAGTCCTTTGGTCACTCCAAGTCCTCAGGGTGCATGAGAATTTTGCCGGACCATCGTATTGAGTCCAGCGCAGACTTTAACCACCTATCTCACGGTCGTCAGACGTGGTTACAGCTGTAAAGTTACCACGATTTCGCCGCAAAGGTCCAGTTTATCCTCTTATCGTGACATCTTGCGGTTGTCCTTATGAAAAACTTTTAAGTGTATCACTTATGAATTATTAACATTTCAATTTGTATTTTACTACACAGATAACCATCTGACTTTTGAATCATAAATACATAGGTCTTATATTTCTCTGTTTACTACTCTCATCTCAGGTTTCTAATTTTTAGATTTATATTACATATTAAACAGTTGCTTAAGGGGCTATATCTAGTAATGTAAATGGATATTTCAAGATTTTTTTAGCTATTTTGAGAAAATTTTATTGAAACGGACTACAGATGATTAATTACTACATATTTGTAGGTACTTTTTCATTAAAAAATATTGAAAACTAGGGGGAAAATGGCCGCTGCCGCAAAACACGTTTTTTTATTATAACTTTCGGTGAGCATGGCAACTCTGGAACGGATTATCTGAAATAAAAAAACCAACAATATTTCATTACTATATTCCTGTACGGTGTTCTTCAACGAAGGGATTTTTATTTAGACAAAAATTTTAATTTTTTTTGGCTAAAAATCTGAATTTTCGGATCCCCATTTTTTTTCAAAATTTTGCTAAACCCTTCGTTGACGAACTCCGTCAGACAATATTCTAATGAAATCTTGTTGGTTTTCTGATTTCAGATAATATATTCCAGAGTTATCATGCTCACCGCAAGTAATAATAAATAAAAGTGTCTTGCGGAAGCGGCCATATTTCCCCCAATTCTCAACATTTTTCAATAAAAAGGTACCTACAAATATGTATCAATCGATTCTCTGTATTCCATAAAATTTTGTTAACATAACTGAAAATTTTTTTTAAAATCCCTTAACATTACTAGATATCGACGTTTTCATTCCATACCGCTCCGCGTCGCGCTTGATTCGTGTAACTCTGCAGGTCCTATGTATCAGCATAGGACCTCAAGTTATACAGCAACCAAACGCGACGTAGAGCGGTATGGAATGTTGGCGTTGATATAACACCTTAAACAAAATAAAAATCTCTTAAATCAAGCATTTTCGTATGCAATTTTACTAAGTGAAAATGTTATTTTGAATTTAACCAATGTTGTTGATTACGGGCCCATATTTTCATTAAACAATCAATAACCAACTGTTCTGTCCCACAGTTTAGTTAAACGTTGACTTTTCGACCGTTTTCGACGGTCTTCATCAGAAATATAACGCAGACTATACATTTGACCTTTCGTTTTCAAAAAGTGTTGTTCTGTCTATTGTTAAAATTTTTTTTCAGTAAATGAAGAAATAACGGAATTTATATTGAATGTAATTTTAAACCATGCATAAAACATTTTCAAGTTTAATTAATCATTTTGACTGCGGGATGGCATAAATATATATTAAGGTGGTCCAAAAATGCATTGGAATTTATTTTTAATTTTATGCACCTCGCTCGGAAATGTCTTCGAATCCACATAAAAAAAAATCAATTTTTTTTTGTGTGAAAAAAATGATATTCAGAGGTGGCGCAAGCCCCATGAAGTTCAACACGTATGCCTCATAAGAAAAAAGGCGTTTTTGTAAATTTTATTCAGAATCGTAAATATTAGCTGAATCGAGTTGAAACTCAAAATTTCTCTCTACAATTAGCCATAGAATATGAATAAAATATTACTTTTTGAATATCACCCGCATAAGTCTGTTTTATAGGGTACCAAAAAACCCCCATACGTCAAAACATGGGTTTTGCGAGTTTTTGACGCTAATTATGTTGTTTTTTTTTCGTTTTTTAAATAAAAATGGTTTCTAGTACATGAAATACTACTTTTCACTGATAATTAGATATTTATATAAATTATTAAAATAATTTATTATTGGTTTTAGTAATTTTCTATTAGAATAGCGTGAGAAAGTCGCGGTTTTTTCAAAAATTTTCCACTTTTTGTCGAATCTTCAATTAGAGTGATGTAATACTTAAGTAATATTAACCAAAATAATTGTTTAGACAATTTATAATAAAATTTTCGTGGAATGATGCTAGAAAATTTCATTTTTTTCAAAAATTGTCCACATTTTGTCCAATTTTGAAATTACAGTGAGGTAAATGACTAATTAAAGTTAACCACATCAATTGTTCAAACCATTTATTACTTTTGTTAAGAATAATCAATTTGAATACCAGATATATTTTGATTCGTCAGGATCTATATTATTTTTCAGCATAATCGCTAAATCACTCAATGCATTTCTTGTATCGTGGTTCAAGTTTTTGCAGACCACCAGTGTACCACATCGTACCCATTTTCGTTAGCTAGCGGTAGACATCTTCCTCAAGTTCGGCGTTCGTACGGAACTTCCTGCTACACAGATGCGTCTTAAGGTGGAAGAAAAGGCAAAAATTACTCGGAGCAAGGTCTGGGGAGTAAGTTAGGTGAGAAAAAATATCTCAATCAAATTTGTTAAGTTAATCTTGGGTCCCTCTTGCTAAATGTGGGTATGCATTGTCATGAAAGAACATCACTTTTTTTGTAAACACAGTTTTTCGCCCTTCCAGGAAACTTTTCTTCCACATGCGAATCATTTTGAGTGTCATAACTCCTTCTCCATACACTGAAGTGACTCTACGATGAATTTCGGGAACACCAACACCTTCTGAGACTAAAAATTTGATTAGAGATCGCACTTCATAATCGGACACGCTAGTCAGGGGAAGCTCCATGGTTACAATGATACTGATAAGAGAAACAGCTGATAACGACCTGATGAAAATTCAGTGATGTCCTAAGATACAAACGAAAATATCACCGTCCAATTTTTCCCTTCCCGACCTTTTCCCTCCAATTTATAAAATATCGGAACTTACTTTTGGAATGACCCTCGTAATTCAATTTATCAGAAATAATTATTTAAACAAATAATTATTATTTATAGCTATTTCTTCTTTATTAATGCTAGATAGTTGCGGCTTCTCTTGAAATTTTCAACTTTTTACCCACTTTTTACATAATAAAGTGATTCATAATGCAAGTTAACAAACATAGTTTTTTCTGAAATCTTAAACTTTTTATTCACTTTTCAATTAGTAATGTAATATTTAATACAAGTTAACAAACATGCATATTTAAACAATTGATTATTGTTTATAACTATCTTCTCTTAGATAAGTGATAGAATGTTGCGGTTTTTCGAAAGTTACGTTTAACTTTGATTTGCCTTTTTAGTTATGAACAAATAATAAATTAATATTTTAGAGAATTATATTTTAAACAATCTCTTTCTTTTTTGTGAATATAATTTTATCGAATGAAACAGATGTTTTGTAAAATTGATATCTGAATTTAATTCCCTTCTTACTAGAGGCGAAATTCAGAAACAATATTTACTACAAGTAGTAACAGAGAACGGGAAGCTTTTCTACGTCTGGAAAAATTGAATAATTTATAAATTCAGGTAGGAGAACCTAATAAATACGACATCTTCAAGACTAATGGTTTAAATTTATTTAAAAAAGAAAAAACGAATCCATTACGTTTCGGAAACACATCTGGTTTCCCTCATCAGATCTTAAATAGTTTAATAAAATTCCGTGAAAAATTTCTTAATGTGTCAGTTCCATGTATTAAAATAGAAAATCTGAAAAAGTAAAAAGTTTCCAAGATAAGCTTTTCTTTGTGACCAGAATAAACCAAAAAATGGCCTTTTTTATTGAAATATGTAAAAGTCAAAACAATTTTTTATTTAAAATTCTTTTATCCCTCAGGGTTTTATTTTAAAATGTTCATAATTTGGTCTTTACGTACAAAATATTAGCATCCATGAAAATATGAAAACTATGAAAGAAAGAGCTTTCTTCAAACATATCTGATAGTAACTAGTATTAACCTTTTCTTAAATTATGATATCGTTTCGAAAATGTTTAGAACTCTTAATATTCAAAAATGTGTATGGATTTTTAAATAGTTTATGTTTTAATTTTTTTTTCTTTAATGAAAACAGTTACTATAATTCCCCTTTTTTTAGTTATTTTTGCGCTGAGATCCCTGGATCTCTGATGGCAGTATATTACAAGTATATATTATATACTTTTTCTATAATTCGCGAAAAAGTGCCAGTTTTTCCACCTGTTTTTGGTGTAAAAAGTGATAGATTTTTGGTCGATGACGTGGCGCATGCGCAGTGCCGACCTTTCCGGGCAACAGTGACAAAAGTGGACAGATGTAGTGGAAAAAGTAAATGGACAGTGATAAAAGTGAGGTACAGTGACAAAAGTAAATGTTATTTCGGGTGGGTTCGTGCTGCTTCGTGGGTCCTGAAAAGTCTCGAGTTGTGTATTTTGTATGTACTTTTGTCACTTGGCAAAAGCAAAAAAACACCGTCAGTTTCTCCGAAAATACTGTGCTTGGTTTTTTTCACGAAAAATCGGAAATTTTGAAGCCCTGAACTTTATGGGCCAGCTATTCAATTGTGAGAACCAGCTTATTATTACTGCCATATTATTGCCATGGTTTTGATAATTGCCATTGTCATTGTTGCATCAATCGACAAAAAATCGCCTTCTTTTTACACAAAAAACAGGTAAACAAAAACTAGCACTTTTGCACAAATTAGTTAGCTCGGGTAGCTAACTTCACACTCGTTTTAAATCTCTCGCTTTTTCAACTTGTAGCACAATATACTATTTTTCCACAGATAATTTCAGATGTAGGGGAAACCACCCTACAGTAGATAGGAGAAAATTCAACAGCATTTAACTGCAATAGTTTCCAAAAATAAAGAAAGATGATCATTGTTAAATAAAGCTTACATATTCAGTTGACTATTCTCATAGAAAAAAATATCACGAAATTAATTAATTAGCTGTATTAAACATTTTTATTAGACCTGGTCAAGAGTACGATTTTGACACCTTTATCCATCAATAGATAATCGTTTCTGGTATTGCTCCTGGGCAAGTCAGAACACTCAATTCTGGATAATTATAATTTATCATTAGTATACTTACAACTAAAATCAATTTATTGAGTAAATAATAGTTGAAACTATGATTATTTCACAAAAAACGCAAAAGTTTAAATTATTGAAATTTTTGTTATCTCTGATATTTCGTAAGATTGGTACGATTGGTACGAGATGTTTAATCTTCATACAATTTAACCTGACTTGCGACAACAGAAAATTGCAGCTTTTTTACATACCTTAATCCTAAAAATTATATCTTTTCCGAACGGCTCCTTAAAACACAATTAAAATTTATGAGTTTTTAATAACTAATAATTTACACTGTTTTCTTAGTTTATTATTTACAATAATTTGAATTTAAAAATTTCAGAAATAAAAATAAACAAACAAACACAACCTTTAACTTAAAACAACTGCGAGACAATCGCAGAGCTGCCAATTTTGACAGAGACATTTTTTGTAATTTTCCGATTATCTACTGTTGGTTATCTACTGTTGGAAAATGTAATATCCCATAAAAAGTCCTTAAATATTTATAAATATTAAGGGAAAAACACTTTGTTTTAATAAATATTGTTCATTAAACTTCAAGCTTTGATTCTAATCTATAAGCATGTCATAAAAATGTTTCATTAAGTTAAAAAGTATGAATAAAGACGAGGTGAAAATTTTTTTTTCAGGTTAAAAATAAATTTTTTGCTCTCACTCATTAATTAATTATAAAATTTCAATGAAACTTCGTCAGAAGATACAGTATCCTTGCTGAAACGTTATACTAACAAAAGTAATGAACATTTTTTGTCAGTTTTCCAGTTAATTAAGATTATCTACTGTAAATCATTATCTACTGTAGGGTGGTTTCCCCTACCAAGGGTGCATTCGAGATGCCCAACGAGAGGGAGGATCGCAGTAACATCTCCAAGAGACACACAGCGCGGTTGATTCGCAAAGAAGCAGAGAAGATAGACTCAGCCAGTCCTATTCCTTTAACATCAAATTTGACGGAGTCCAATATTGATGAACTTCCCGCCACTCCCGCCATAGACACTTCTTTCGAAAATAGTGTAGAAATATCCGAAGCTGATGTATGTGAAACTAGTAATAATCTTAAAATTAATTTGATCCCCAATGAAGCAGGCATTCATGTACTTCGTTGTGATGAGAATGTTGATCAGAGTTTTGCGGTTTCTATTGGAAACTCTAATAATAGGGAGACTGCGGAAAATTGTGCAATGCAAGAAAGCTACGATTAATTTGATAGTGATACCGCACGAAGCAATTCATCCGATGAAGAGTACCAAAATAGCGACTACGAGTCGGACGGTAGTTGTGACAGTGACAATGATTCAGGTAGTGATTTGCGTGAAATTATTTCAGGAGGACATTTAGGGCAAAAAATAATGAAGAAATTGCTCAAAGTCTTAAGGAAACACGGGCATAATGAATCACCGAAAGATCGACGAACTTGATTAAAGACGCCAAAAGGCATTGTTACGCATTCTAGAATTTTTAACTTTATATCATCCTTAATTTTTGTGTAACTGCGGTCACTTCAAAAATAAATGTCATAATTGAAGGGCCGAATAATATAAGTCGCCGAGCGCTCGAAATGACGTAAAACTATTGTCCAACTTGATAAAAAATGGAAATCGCAAATTTCCATTAACAAAAAATATTACTTAACGCGGCTTGTCAAGGCGCATCTTTTTTCTATCAGGTATTTTTTGCAAAATAAATAGTTTTGAAAATAAAAAATGAAAACTTTTTTTTTTCTCCCGAATAAACGTAATAAAATCAACGTTTAATAAAACTCAAACTGCTGTTTCTATGAAACTAATTGACCAAATCACTTGAAGTTCAAACTGGAAGTTCATGACTCTTTACAGAAGCCAATGATATGAATAAAAATATCGTAGCGATCTATGGTTTAATATTTTCGATCGATGTATCGATCCACCCGGAAAACCGCGTTTTTCACATTTTGACGTAGCGAGGAAGTTTTTCATTTCACGAGTCTCGCCAAAAAGAAACATATCTCCATGGTCGTCAACATTTGGCCAAGTTTTAGGCCAAATTTGACATCGATCCGATGAAAATTGTAGGAGCTGCGGATTTTTAAAGAAAAGCGTCAGCGCACGAGGCCGGAGAATCCTGGCGCTTGCGGCATTTGCCTAACGTGAAAGTTTTGCGGACACGTGATCTGTTAATTATAACACATAATTATTGTTGACAATTGATTCAACGATATTTTCACACATTTGCAAGCGTTTTGCGAACTATTATACCCGAAAATTCATTTCTACAATCCGCAAATTGTCTATTCAAAAGTCGCGCTCGCTCGCGTGCTCCGATAAACAATTGAAAGGCGTCCACAGCTTGTCTTTTGTTTTTCACTTTTGTTTTTTTCTATTATTATATGACACAGTAAACACTAGGGTGGTCCAAATTTATACCAGTAAAAATTCGACTTTCGATTTTTTGTGGTACCCCCCCCCCCAAGTTTTTAGTTTTCCGGAAAAAGAAATTCATTATTTTTTTTTTTCACATGGGGTTTTAAATGGGAAAAGCTCGATTTTCAAAAAAATGGAAAAAAGAAGTACTTGTTATAAACTTTTTGTGAATTAAAGTATTGTCACCTCTAAAGGAGTATTTAAAGAATAATTTCCACCCAGTAGCTTTTACTTTTGACACACCCAAACCTCTTCAATATTGTTCCCGGAAAATGCCCCAAAAAATGCAAAATAGCACTTTTCTATCAAATTCATGCTGAAGACGGCATTTTTGGAAATTTGTTCAACATGAATTATTTTTAATCGATAAGTGACGAGTTTTAAAGTATATTTTAGATAATTCTAAATTGTTTAAAACATTATTATTCGTTTAAACAATTTTTTCCCCCTCTAAATCGTGAAAAGTTATTATCTTTCGGAATAAATCGTACAAAGTTGATGAATGTCAAAAGTAATAGTTCTTGTTTAACTTATTTGGTAATTATTTAACCAATTCTCGCTTTACAGAGGGAAACATTATTTAAACAAATAAAAATTGTTTTAATAATCACCAAATATCCTTTAAAAATAGATTGCTCTCAAAATTCTTTAATTGTGTAATTATTCCCACAAAATAATAAATTTTTACGATTTTTGGAAGAAAAAATTGTTTAAACAACTGAAAATTATTTAAATAATTACCAAATATGTTAAACAAGAACTGGCACCCTTGACATTCATCAACTTTGTATAATTTATTCCGAAAGATAATAACTTTTCACGATTCACAGGAAAAAAATTGTTTAAACAAATAATAATTATTCAAACAATTAAAATTATTTGAAAATATTCAAAATATACTTCAAAACTCGTTACTTATCGATTAAAAATAATTCATGTTGAAAAAATTTCCAAAAATACCGTCTTTAGCATGAATTTGATAGAAAACTGCTATTTTGCATTTTTTAGGGCATTTTCGGGGCACAATAAAAGAGGATTTGGAGTGTGAACATTTAAAGTTATTGGGTGGAAATTATTCCTTGAATACTCCTTAAGAGGACTATACTTTAATTCACAAAAAGTTTATAACAAGTACTTCTTTTTTCCATTTTTTTGCAAATCGAGCTTTTCCCATTTAAAACCCCATGTTAAAAAAAAATAATGAATTTCTTTTTCCAGAAAACTAAAAAAATGGGGGGGGGGGGGTATTACAAAAAATCGAAAGTCGAATTTTTACAGGTATAAATTTGGACCACCCTAATAGTGTTTACTGTGTCATATAATAAAAGAAAAAAACCTAATCTTGATGGTTATTCCACTTTCAATTGTTTATCGGAGCACGCGAGCCAGCGCGACTTTTGAATCTACAATTTGCGGATTGCAGAAATGAATTTTCGGGTATAATAGTTCGAAAAACGCTTGCAAATGTGTGAAAATATCGTTGAATCAATTGTCAACAATAATTATGTGCTATAATTAACAGATCACGTGTCCGCAAAACTTTCACGTTAGGCAAATGCCGCAAGCGCCAGGATTCTCCGGCCTCGTGCGCTGACGCTTTTCTTTAAAAATCCCTAGCTCCTACAATTTTCATCGGATCGATGTCAAATTTGGCCTAAAACTTGGCCAAATGTTGACGACCATGGAGATATGTTTCTTTTTGGCGAGACTCGTGAAATGAAAAACTTCCTCGCTACGTCAAATGTGAAAAACGCGGTTTTCCGGGTCGATCGATACATCGATCGAAGATATTAAACCATAGATCGCTACGATATTTTTATTCATATCATTGGCTTCTGTGAAGATTCATGAACTTCCAGTTTGAATTTCAAGCGATTTGGTCAATTAGTTTCCAAGAAACAGCAGTTTAAGTTTTATTAAACGTTGATTTTATTGCATTTATTCGGGAGAAAAAAAACTAGTTTTCATTTTTTATTTTCAAAACTAGTTATTTTGCAAAAAAAATGCCTAATAGAAAAAAGATGCGCCTTGACAAGCCGCGTTAAGTAATATTTTTTGTTAATGGAAATTTGCGATTTCCATTTCTTATCAAGTTGGACAATTGTTTTACGTCATTTCGAGCGCTCGGCGACTTATATTATCCGGCCCTTCAATTGATAAGTTTATGTCTAAGAAATTTCAAGCCTTTTTTATAACTTATGACACGTTACATTGAAGTGCTATGTAACATTAATGTAACCGGGTACTGTAGAAGTAACTTGACTCTGTGTATTCCTGTTACATTACAAGAATTTGATTATCTATATAATGGTATGTGCATGGTACTCATAAATACCATTTTGGATAATCAAATTCTTGTAGTGTAGCAAGCATCAACAAAAATCACGTTACTTTTACGTTACCCGGTTACATAAATGTTACATAACACTGTTCTATATTTCTTGCGTAAGAGTTTGAGAACTGTTACAGAATTCTTCCAACATTGTTACACATCGCGTGTAACAAAGTTCTAGAATTGTTTCAAAGTTGTTATAGAATGTACGAAAGAGAGTTCTTAATTTGTTCTAGAATTGGTACAGAACATGTGCAACCGAGTTATAGATTTGTTTCAGAATTGTATCCGAACATGTGTCACAGCGATCTAGATCTGTAACAGAATTGTTACAGAGTATGGGGGATGACATAGTTACTCGCTGGTTACGAACTTGTTAGTAACCTGTTCTAGAACGTGTTCTTTTGTGTTCTAGAACAGTTACAGATCTGTTATATATCCATGTTTGTTGGGTAGGTGCTTCACATAGATTCTTCAATTATTCGATGCTGTCAGGCTAGATCCTGATTTATATCAATATTTCGGCTCGTGTCATACGACTAATCTAATAAATCTTTTACATTAGCCTCGTGGTGTCTTTACTCGAAGCGCACAATTTGAAAGATCATTCGATGTAGGCGAGTTAATACTTGTTTTCGTTTTGACATTGATTTAGAGTGTATTTCCTGATTCACACAATTTGGTCAGATTTGAGGCGCAGCAGTTTAAACTTAACTTTTACATAAAGTAATAAGTTATTTTGTTTGTCTCTAGTCGCGGCACGTGTCCCTTAGATCGAACCATGGGGGTGCAACCACCATGTCCGATAAAAGTATGAACTCAGTGCTGGACCGTAATTACATGTTTTATTTGACTGCGTGTAACTTGTACAATGATTAACTAGCGCATATACGAGAAAATCTCAAAGATAATTGATAATAATTTGATAAGTTGTAGTAACAATTTGTAGTCATCCTTAAAGATTGATGGGTTGTACATTTGGTAATCAATCATTTCTGAATAGATTACAACAGAATAAAAACTATAAAATTTAAAAATCTGTCATCATGTAGTAATATAATAATAAAAAGCGTAGTCATACAGAAAGGAATATAATTTAAAAATTCAAAATATCCATAACCATAATATAATTAAAAATTCATATTCATGCAATAAATGATAAAATTTCATAATCATAGAGTAACAATATATTTCGATTATTAAAACGCGTAATCATGTAGAAAAGGAATATAATCTAAAAATTTAAAACTTCCATAACCATAATATAATTAAAATTCATATTCATGCGATAAATGATAACATTTCATAATCATAGAGTAACAATATATTTCGATTATTATAACGCATAATCATGTAGAAAAGGAATATAATCTAAAAATTCAAAATATCCATAACCATAATTTAATTAAAAATTCATGTTCATGCGATAAATGATAAAATTTAATAACGGTAGTATAAACGATATATTATAGTGCCTAATGATATATAAAAGGAATATATTTAAAACTCAAACATCCACACAGTATTTTCACTAAATTAACATATGTTCTGTTTATTCTTTTACCGCGACAATTAATGGTTGTGTGACCAGGTTTGTAACACCTTTCCCACCAATTCGTCCATTTATACAATATTGTTCGAGTTTAATTAGAAGTTGATGTGCAACAAATTTGTGCTTGTTCGGTCGGAGTATCGTGTATTGTTTTTTCAGAAAAAATAAAATCTTTTTGCAAATTCTCTAGAATTACCTTGGCGACATTTTGTTTTGCGCCTTTTTTACTGTTGGCAATTTCCCCTAAAGCAACGTATTTCTTGTGTTTTTTTGTTATAAGGCATTTAGCCTGAAAAGGTGGTAGTGAAGGTAATTTACCAAATGAATTTATTATGTAAAGTGTTTTGGTTAAATCGTACTCTATAGTAATTTCGTGTAATGTTTGTGTTGCGCTATGTGTCAGTGTAATATTACGTTCTTGGCTTGACGCTGCCATGTTATATGTAAAAGAGAAAAATGATTCAAACAATTTTAATATTTATTTATTTAATTTAATTTTATCTTCTGTCACTAAATAAAAACCTTTAAGAAAAAGAAGAGGGAAGATAGAGAAGGCGATGTCTATATCCTCTCCCTTCCTCCCTATCTTTCCTCTTCTTTTTATTTATTATTCTTATTTATTTTTTCTTATATTTTTGTTTTTTATTTTTGTATTGTCATTGTAGTTTGAAAAAGTAAAATATTTGCAAAAAGTCGCAGTCAGAAGAATACATTGAAGAAAATCGTTTTTCTTATTTATACAGTGTGATCTAGTTTTCCGATTTTGCCGTCAATTGTTATTTGTCGGTAATTTCTGGTAAGTACAGTTACAATTTATTTATCGTCTTCCACTGGATTTCAGGTAAATTAGAAAAACAACTATTTGTTACTCAAGTATTTCCTTATAGTGTTAATTCTAAATGTGGTGAATTGTCTTTCTAGTTTGTTAACGAAGGCTGAATAGAATGATATATTTAAAAAAAAGGTTGTGAAATTTTAGGCATGTAATTGAGAAGTCACTTCGACTTCGTTTCCTTTTTCTATTATTTCGTGGCTCATTCAAAATTGTGCAATGTATTCTAAACAGTCGTACGCTTTACAACGAGGATATAGGATCCCTTCTTGGCAAATTTCGCCATTTAACTTATTTTTCCCTTGGTTTTCAAATGAATGTTCTAGATTTGCGATAGAATGCCAATCAAGCTTGCAATATTATCTTTGCTTTTCAGTGTTTGGTATTTCTTCGTAACAAAAAGGGCAAAGGCGTTCTTTTGTAATTCGATCAAAATATAAAAATAGTGTCAAAGGATACATCATTAGACATGAACAATTTAAAAGATAGCTGTATGTTACAGGATAATACTGTGGACGAATGCCGTCTAGTTGTTCTGGTAAATTATATTTGTTTTCTTTTGCTGACGCAAACATGCTAGAAACAAAGTTAAAGTATATTTAAAGTTTTAAAACTTGATTAAATTATTAAGTAATATTTTCTATTAGAGAACAGCTTCTTTTTAAGATCAGTTTCTTTTAGTTACTTTCATAATAAACATGAAAATTGTTGATCTAATGGTGTTACGTTATATGGGATTTCAGAAATTAGAACGAGAGAGAAATAAACTTTATAATATTTTGTTTGTAAAATTATGTATGTAGATTATGAAATATGGGTGTTAAATGAGACCAGAGTAAGGTAGTAATGATGAAGCTGGAGATGGGGACGAATTTTCGTTGATATTGACATTCAGTGTAGTAATAGAACGTAGTTATTTAGATAAATTTCTTTTTGTGATGGGTACTAATTTAGTGGCCGAAAGGGGTCTAAATCGTTTATGTAGATTGTAATTGTTAGAGAAGATGTGAGAGTAAAGTAGAAGGGACTGCTTTTAGATAGTTTAGAGAAAATTTGGAGAAAGGGTCTATGACTTGTGGGAACATTTTACTTAAATATTCAGAGGTACTAGTTGTATATATTCGTTTCTTGTTGTATTTCTTGACCGAAGTTTATATAAATCTGGTTGAAGTAAGTATTATTTTTAATTAATGGTAAAATAAATTTGTTTGTTTTAATTTTAACCATTTAAAATTCAATATTAAGGGGAATTTCGAAAATAATTTGTTTTGTTTGTTTTGAAAATGACAATTTGATGACAATTTAATAATAAAAAACAATTTTGTAACATAGTGTTCATGCAATTGATGAGCCAGAGATTATTTGAAAAGATTAATTTCACATTTTTGTATTATATCTAATTATATCTAAATTAAAAAATTAAATTAAACTAAAAATACAATTATATCTAAAACAGAAACGGGTCCCTTTTTGGTATTACTTGGTTTGGGCACCCAGAGTTCCTGGTGGTCAAAGCCGTCCATTAACGAATACTAATTTTTCGGCAAGGCAAACACACTGGAGTGTATGGGATCGAATAAGTGGAATCAGGGTAGATGTCACAGTCGAAATTCGCGAGCTTCTGGATCGGGATCGGCAGGACAGTGATGTATATGACGATGATTTAGGACTAAGTATGAGTTTTTGTTTTTACATTCTCATTCTAATGAGAAGGTATTGGTTTTATGTAAAATTTGACATAGTCGGTTTTCATCAAATCTCCACGTTTTGAGACCCCCTGAGCTAGAAAAAAACGATTTTTACGAAGGTGTCTGTCTGTCTGTAGTCTGTCTGTCTGTCTGTCTGTAGCCACGATAACTTTCGAAAAAATGATCAGATTTGATTGAGCTTCGGCACACTTCTTTATGGCCGAAAAATAGAGAACGAGTTCGTTAACCAGCTATTTTGGATGAAAATCCAAAAAGTGAGCACATTTTGAAAATTTTTAAAACCACTTTTTTTGAAGATTTGAAAATTCTATGTACGGTTATTAGTAGTACGCAAAATGACGAACAAAATATTCTTATGACTTTTCGTGATAAAAAAAAATTACTGGAGTTATAGCATTTACAAAATTCCAAAAAACAAACGAAAATGAACATTTTAAGCCGAAAAACGCACGATATGAAAAAAAGACAAGAGGAGAAAAACGTTGATTCCTGAAGACCCTATAATATTTTCATAACAACTTTATGAATTTTTTGAAAAATAAAAAATTCAAATTTTGATCACACAAAAAATTAATGAAAAATCAAAAAAGCCATTTTGCTGTCAAACTATGCAAGATACCTGAAAAGATCATTTCACCAAAATTGTGCACCTAAAAAAGATCTACAAATTTCTTATCATTCACCTTTTGATATGAGGCGTAGTTTTTGTTTTATTCGTAAAAAACAGCATTGAAAATAGAAAAATCAAATTTTCAGACGAATATTACCAGCTACGAAAAAATGACCGAAACAAAATTTGTTCATCCAAGGAAGAGGTGCAAATTTATTGTGACTCACGTTTCGATAGGATGCGTGGTTTTTTTTTATTCGTGAAAATAACATTGACAGTAAAAAAAATCAAATTTTTGAAAAAACAATGCAAGGTACGAAAACATATAAATGAACACAAATTGTGCATTCAAAAAAGACTTACAAACCCGTAATCAATTTTTGTGGTAAGAATATATTGAAAATGAAAAAATTAACTTTTTTGATAAACGGCACAAGCTAAAATAAAATGTTAACTAATAAAATTTGTCGCCTGAATTATATCATTACTTTTCATTTGAAATCAAATACAAATTTAGTCATTTGTATATGAAGAACATATAACACGAAACACAAAGTGCGCGTTCAGTGTATTTACCAAATCGCACGCCGTAAGTGCGCTCAAACTTTTT
>CAKNYM010042996.1:32877-57085 GCA_932195095.1 Andricus curvator | reverse complement strand
GCCGGTTAAATGTGAATGGTCACGCACTTTCTTTTGGCCGGGTGCTACACTCTGCTCACAAATGTGGCAGGTAGTAGCTACCCTAAAGGCAGCCTTCTGCTTAGTAGTGAAGTTCTCCATAGGTGTGTGGCACGTGAATATTGTTTCAGCATCTTCTGCTAATTGTTGCAATTCGTTTGCAAACCATTTGGCTGGATCAGCTTCATCTTCCGGGCATGCCTTACAGTCAGAAAATGCGTCATCATAACTACATTTTATGTAATAGCCTATGCTGAGTATCTGATGTTTTTGAAAGATCTCAGTGTTACTTATCTTCTGAGATTCTTCAACGGGAAGCAACAGACATTCGCGATCGGCATACACGACAAACGGTACCTTTTCCTTATTTCTATAGTTTGTGAACTCAACGATATCTTTCTCTGGTTTTGGTTATTTGATTCTACAATGATTCATCTTTTTACAGTTATCATTGTGTTCACAAAACTTTTCTCCGCTTGAGAGATAATGAAGACATCGGTCGCAAGTATACTTTTTACACTTTTTTTTAGATAGTAGCTTACCAACTAGTGCAGATAGATCTTTAATTCATACATAGTGGAAATTTGAAGTATCGATGCGTTGATCATCTATGTCAAACAATTTATCATCAATGCTCTCATCAATGTAATCTTCTTGTACATGTAAAAGATTGACATGCAGTTCCCTCTTTTGTGACGTAATATGAAGGAGAACAACAGTGTAATCAACATTCCTTCGTACAAGAATGTATACATTGATTGAGATATCATTTTGTCGCTCAAATTTAGGGATATTCCTTAAAGTTACAGGAAAGTCTATACCAGTAAAATCTAACCTATTTTCATACATATTATAATTAGAAACACGATCAACATGGTGTAAAGCTGGATATAATGCTGATAGAACAGCCCATTTAAAACATTGATTATCAGTCTTATTTTCTACATTTATACATGCATGCTTTATCTTATTCGGATAAGGTAGGGGGATAAATGAACTAGCCCGCAAAGGATTATATTTATTTACATTGATTTCCAGGTGTATGATTGAATGCAAGGTCCAATCGGAATCAGTTTCCTGGAATTCCTTAACTTTTTTCAGGATTGTTTGTTTCATATATTCGTTGAACCAATCGTCTAACAATGTCGTCGTCAATATGTCATTTGTTTCGGCCAGAAATGTTTTCACATGTACAGGCTGATCATCCTTCGTTACATGTCTATATTTAGCTACTAGCACACCGTAAACTTTGACAGGCGCATACTTATTTGATACACATCGCATTCGTTCTTGGAATAATACAGAGGCATCGTTTAAAAAATTACTTATATCTATATGTACAAGGTTTGTTATTGAATTAGTTTGTGGTCGACATTGGAATGCATTCTCGGAATCAGCCCAGTGAAGTCGGTGGGTGATATCATCTTCTTCGTCAGGTGCTCCATGTATAGAACCACCTCTTCTCAAATGTTGTTGGAAAATGACGCTTAGACTGATTATTCGATTAATGATGTGAAGGCATCCCTGCTTCTCGTATGTCCAGAAAATATCCTTCACTATAGATTTTAAGGTATCTATATTGGCATTGCATTGTCTTACCATGCGGTGAATGCATTCTTTCTTGGAGTCGCCATCTGGTAAATCAGGGAGTATAGCTCCTGCTTCTTCTGTTCTGGCGATGAGTAACTCACATTGATCCAGGGAGATGGCTCGACTCTGCTTTGCTGGCCTCTGCTGCTGCTCACACGTCTTGCACTTCCCGGGCATTTTTGAAGCTGGTCGCTGCTGCTGCTTCTGCTGCTCTCCAGACACTTTGGAAGCTGGTCTCTGCTGCTGCTACTGCTGCTTATGACCATAAGCCAGGTCGTCTGGTTGCTGAATAAAGGAATCGCTCCTGAGACGCTCTTTTATAGCCAGAAATATACACTCTGCGCATGCGCAACATTTAAATAGGGGATTCCCGTTGCATTGTCACCCACCCCACCTTCACTCTTACCAAGAAGCTGTGAATCAAACTGCGCATGCATACCTCAATCTAGAATATTCTGTTGAGATTCAAATTGCGCATGCGCTTTCATATTATTAGGGGATTCACCCGCCCACGTCCACTCTAACCATAACGCTGTGGATCAAACTGCGCATGCGTAATATATTATCTGTGAGGGCCTCCCCCCACCCCAACTCCGTCTAGAAGTCGAGTTCTAGAATATTCTGTTGAGAATAAAACAGGGCATGCGCGTATATATTATTAGGGGATTCACCCACTCCACCTTCACTCTAAGCAAGGAGCTGTGAATCAAACTGCGCATGCGCGTATTTATTATTAGATGCTTCACTGCACTATATCCCACCTTCAGTTCCATACAGATTATTCTGATAAGAATCAAACGGCGCATGCGCACCTCTAACTATTAACTAAGGTTTACTTAAAGGATATAACTTAAAATTAATAGGAGAGGGAAATCATGAGTAAATCGACATTTAATAATCCATTTAAAAACATTTATTTGAGAAACAAAAACCTTAACCTAGTTTTTACAATTCGATATAAAAATCCAGTCCAACTCTGGAAACAGAAACACCTGAAACAGAAAAAAACCTGAAACAGAAAAAACCTCAAATAGAAAAAACCTGAAACAGAAAAAAATCTGAAACAGAAAAAACCTGAAACAGAAAAAAACCTGAAACAGAAAAAACCTGAAACCGAAAAAAACCTGAAACAGAAAAAAACCTGAAACAGAATAACCTAATTGTCTAATGTATATAGATCATATAATGAAATTCATACACATAAACATATTTTTTAGCTTCTTATTTTAATATAAAATGTAAATCTGGCTGTTTTTATCATAAAATGACAGATTTATTTTTTATTAAATATGACGATGATGTATGCAGTAGGTAGGGTGGCGATGACAATGACGAGGATGACGGTGACTACGTAGTTGACCTCTCACTTCAGCTGGTGGTGGTGGCGGTGTTGATGCTGGTGGTGTTGGTGGTGGTGAGTCTAAAACCTGCTGCAGCGAATATGAGGACGATGGTTGTGGCGGTGACCCCTGTGGCGATGGGACTGGCGGTGGTGTTGAAGGCCACTCCAACTCTGAGAAGTGTATTAGTGATGATGTCTCGAAATCTATCAGCAGCTCCTCTGATGAAGACGACCGTGATGAAGGAGATGATGAAATTAGTAGCTTCCATCGAGCCATCTGTAATCAATATATTTAATTAGTTTTCTATAACGACAAGTAGTAACTTTTTATGGATAAAATGTCAGAACTCACCTCATTTGAATTATAATCAAGGATTTCCTTCATAATATCTTCTACTTCCTGGACGAAGAGAAGGTAGGGTGGAGAAGCAGGAGGACTATCTTTTGACTCAGCCATCTTCTTCTCTCTCGAACCACTGCAGCTACTGCTTGTGCTGCTGCTGGTGCTGCTGTTGGCTACCTGAAACAAATGATGCCAGTCGACTATGCTAGCAGGCTTTATATCCTCAGATCCCCACTCACTCATCACTATCCCCCTCCCGACTGTACTTGGGGGGCGGGAAAATCCCAGCGCAGACCAAGCACACGCAAAACATGTGGAACACCAGCGCGCGCGTGCAGGACACACTGGGGCGACACACAGTATGTAGGTAGGGTACGGGCAGACTGAGAATCAATTCGCTGGCCTACAAATGCATTACCGACTGTTGATACATTGATATCAGTGCTGGCAGAAAGTACTGAGTGACGTCATCAGTTATTTACACCCGATTGAGAAGGTAGGTTCCTGACATAGCGACTGACGCTCCATCTGTGGCTGTAGATGTGCATTACCGACGGCCCCTGTTTTACCGACCTATGGTAAAATGATAATATAAAAAATGACCGACCTCCCTGTTGTACCGATTGACGGTAACATGAATCCCTACCTTACCGACCGATGGGAAAATGATAGCATAACAAGTTCCTGACCTCCCTGTTTTACCGACTGATGGTAACATGAATACCTTACCGACCGATGCTAAAATGATAACAAAAAATTACCCACGTTTCACCCACTGATGGTAACATAAATCCCTACCTTACCGACCGATGGTAAATGATAATATCAAAAGTTACCGACCTCTCTGTTTTACCGACTGATAACAAGAGAGTTTCCTACCTTACCGACACATGCTAAAATGATAATATAAAAAGTTACTAACCTCCCTGTTTTACGGACTAATGGTAACATAAATCCCTACCTTACCGACCGATGGTAAATGATAATATAAAAAGTTACCGACCTCTCTGTTTTACCGGCTGATGATAACATAGCTCTCCACCTTACCGACACATAGTAAAATGATAACATAAAAAATTACCGACTTACCTGTTATACCGACCGATGATACTAAACTGTTTTACCGATCAATTGTAACTTAGCACAGAACAGAACCTTATAATGTTAATTTAGCAGGCATATCCATTACCAACCTCACTATTTTACCGACTTATCACGGAACAGAAACTTAGAATGTTAATTTAGCAGGAATATCCATTACGAACCTCACTATTTTACCGACTTATCACGGAACAGAATCTTATAATGTTAACTTAGCAGCAATCTTCGTGACCAACCTCACTGTTTTCCGACTTAGCATGGAATAGAACCTTGAAATTACCGACCTCTCTGTTTTACCAACTGGTGATACAATGCTACCGTAACAGGAATCTGCATTACCAACCTCAATGTTTTACCGACTGTCGGTAACTTAGCACGGAACAGAACCCCCCTTTTTCGGTGGCGCCATCTGTTGGTGTCGGCAAATTGCGACGGTGGCGCAATCTCTCGGTGACTGGTGGTCCAGCAGCCCCTTAGCCCTACTAATATAGGTGTATCGACTAAACAATAAATTAAAAAATTTTATGGTAGATTGGGTGACAAGAGTCGAAGTGCAAAAATCTACCTGACCAAACTGGTTTGCGATAACAGTCGGTTATAATCTTATTGTTTTTGATTGTACAATTTTTTGTAAAGACTTTGCTAGAGACCTAGAAAGACAATAAAATCGTGAAACAAGGAAAGTGGTGATAGGTCTGAATGGGAAATTAATTTTGTGTAATTTTGGCAGTCCGTAAAATTGCGGTTCAGTGCCATTTGTGCAGTTAAAATAATTGTAAGTATCGGCATTAATAACGTTGTTGTCTTTGAATGTGGTTAGTAATTCAGTTGAATTAGTTTGTAATTTTCTTGTTGGATCTTTTTTTATAATTTTATAAGTTGTTTTATCTTCTAACAAGCATAAAACTGTAGTAATTCAGCATGGAAACTGGCTAAAGATGGTAAAATAAACTTTCTGGAACTAGCATCAAAAATCAAAAACAATAAGATCAGTCAGGTAGATTTTTGAACTTCGACTCTTGTCACCCAATCTATCATAAAATTATAATAATTTATGGTTTATTCGATAGAGCTGTAAAACTGGCTGACGTTAGATTCCGTAGAGAGAACTTAGATCTTGTGCAGAAAACACTGAAAAAAATGGTCATTCATCTGATTTGTTAAAAACCAAAACCAAAATCACACACATAATTAATTTACAAAAAACTATATCTACGCAACCTAAAGATAGAGACTTAAAAAAATGGCTGTATTACTATATATTCAAAACTTAGACGAATGTTTCTTCAGAATTTTCAAAAAAAGGTGTCTTAAATTAGTTTTTGCAACCAACAATAATTTAAGAAAAACCTCACTCAGAAGTACCAAAGATAAAATTAAGAAAGAAAACAAACGAAAATGCGTTTATAACCATATATGCAAGAATTGTAAAAAAACATAGCCAGAGCTAAGCATGCTAATGACTTAGCACATAACTTTGATTTCGATTTAAACAACGTTGAAATTTTAGAATTGGAGCCTAATTTTGATAAACGTTCAATATCAGAAATTATACATATACAAAGAGATAACAACTCTGTTATCTTCAGATCAGACATCCAAGACTTAAGTACCATATACAATACTTTTATTGCACAAATATACATTTCAAAAATTTGAATTTCCTGAACTTAGGACGTATGTACGTATATACTACGCGATAATAGTTACCACTCGGATCATATGCCCGTCTTTGGAAGGCTATAGGCCTCTCCATCTCTATGTCACTCATCTTCCAGCAGATTTAATATTAAATCCTTCGACTGGGATCTGTTTAACGAGAAAATGGTGAGTCCTATTCCGGCCTTCAGATCTGACCTGGCAGGGGGAGTCATACCTGCAAATATTTATGATGAATTCATAAAGGCGATTTTTGACTCCCTACAGGTGAGTGGTGCCTATAGAGCTGACTCCCTGGGTGGGGAAAGGGCTAGACAGCCACTCTGGTGGCGCACTGCTGGTGATTTGGCGCACTGTTAAGGCGCTAGCTTCTCGAGCCGGAGAACCACACACTGATGTTATCACAGACATGGATTCCTCCGTAATCAGAGGCCTGCAGGAGGAGCTGATTCGCTCGGATGTTCCCTCACAGACGAGAGATCCTTACTTGAACCCCGATGAGCTTTACCCGATGAATCTGCCTTTTTAATGGGAGGAGTTCCAGGTGGCGGTATCTCTGTGTAAGGCCAAGTCTTCCTCTGGCATGGATGGCCTGTCGTATGAGATCATACGTGGCTTCTCGGGCCCATTGTTCAGATTTTTGCATGGCTTGTTCAACGAGATGTTGCATGTATCCTCTTTCCCGGAAGCCTGGAGAGACACAACAATTGGGTCCCTGAATTTCAGTTTTGTTTCAGAAGGAGCATGTCTTCTATGAACTATGCTGCCTTGATTGTTTCGGATATCATGATGGGCTTCGGCGGGCGCAAAAACACGCTTGCGCTGGCATTGGACTTGAAGGGCGCGTTCAATGCTGCCCTGTCGGGGTCTCTGATTAATGAGTTGAGGGATTTATGGGTTCCGGTGAGATTGCTTAACCTTGTTTCTTTTTTGGTTAGCGGACGGAACCTCTTCTTCTCTTCAGATGGAAGCAATTCGAGGGCTTGCGGGGTTGGTGTTCCCCAGGGATGAGTTCTCTTTCTTCTCCTTTTCAACTCGGCTCTCCGAAGGCTTGGACAACGTCTTTTGGTCGGAGTGAGAGTCGCCATGTACGCAGATGATCTGCTTCTTTACGTCACTGGGGGTTCTATACAAGAAGCTTCCGATCTTTTAAGTATGGTATGTGAGCGATGAACTCCCTGGCTTCCGACTTTGGGTCTTTCCATCTCTATCCCAAAGTCGCAGCTTTGCTTTTTTCTAGAGGTAGGCTGTCATTCAGTGTCAGCCCACTCTCTATTACTTGGGCATAATTCTTGACAAAAGAATGACCTGGATCCCTTACATAAGGGCTGTTGCAGCTAAGGTCTCAAGGGCAGTCAATATCCTACGGTTTATTGT
Source organism: Andricus curvator (assembly GCA_932195095.1). Classification (NCBI taxonomy): domain Eukaryota; kingdom Metazoa; phylum Arthropoda; class Insecta; order Hymenoptera; family Cynipidae; genus Andricus; species Andricus curvator. Next base: position 49,655 of record CAKNYM010042996.1, on the reverse strand, counting down.
GAGAATATCTTGTGGAGCCTCCCCTTCTTTTTTGCTCACTGTCCACAAGGGATTAGTTAGGGCATGCCTGGAATGGGGAACTCCTCTTTTCTTTAGAGCTAGCGCGGCGGTCTTGAAAATGCTAGACATGATCCATCATGCTTCTCTCAGGGTTGCCTTGGGGTGCATGAGCTCAACGTGCATCTCTGTGCTCCTCTCCGAGGCTTCTGAAACTCCCCTGTTATTCGGTAGGTCTCTGCTGGCAAACAGGTTCATACTCCGTATCTTCTGCTGGAATAGCAGCCCTCTAGCAGCGAGCTTGGAGTATTTGGATGCTGAGGCTCGATCCCGGACTTTCAGTGTTAACCCGGACACATTTGGCTTGCTATCAGCGTTTAATGCCATGTATGTATTCGCTGGGGCCATGGACTGTTCTTCACGTTCCGGTTACTTTGACGACCTTGGAGCGATTTGGTGGCAGAGATCTCGATCGATGTGGAATCCGGGGAGGCCTTCAAGCACTGTCAGTTCACGCAGCAGCTCTTCTGCGAGTTCGTAGACCGTCAATTCCCCGGGGCACCATTTGTCTACACAGATGGATCGTTCAATCCATCCCTGGGGGTTGTGGGCTGCGGATACTATATCCCTTCCAGGAATTGTAGGTTTAGAGTTTGGCTGCGGGACCATATGTATGTTCTCTCCGCGGAATTATAAGCACTTCTCTATGCGGTTAAATACGTGACAGAAACGGGCATGAGAAACGTGGCTATATTCACGGATAGACCAGTGGAATTAGACATAAAAATCGACTCAATTAACAAAACTTCCGAAGATCTTCAAAAAAATGGTATAGTTTTTTTTTATATGTTGAAAATAAAATAAAATTTTGCAAAACGTGATCGGGTCGGCAATTTGTTTAAAAAAATCAATTTGCAAAATTGGCCCCCCATTGCTCCCCCCCATTGCGTTGGGCGCGGTTAGTACTTGGATGGGTGACCATTCGAGAATACTGTGTGCTGTTGGCATATTATGGGTGTGGTGAGCCCAAAGTTGTAGTTATTTATAACTACAAGAAAACTATCCACCTAGAAACGCTACCCGAATTGGGTAGTGTCACGCCTATCCTGAAAGGGAAATGGCTTAATGGTATACATACATACATACATACATGAATAAATTATTATTTTGTTAATCACTCCTCAGCGAAAATACCGAAGATTTTGCAAAATGATGTTTCTGCTTTTTCCATTGAGAAGAAACTATTATATGATTTGCAAAACTAAATACATAACGCGAATTATCGTTTTTTAAATTATTGTTAAATTTTTTGCTATTCGACTCCTGAAATTCCAGCGAAAATTGCGAAGGTTGCGTTTTTGGGTAGCAAATATTAGAAATGTCGATATCTGAAAATTATCAAATTTGCAAAACGTTGCTCGGCTGGCAATAATATTAAAATTAGTTACTTTTGTAAACTAGCAAAAAAGTACAAAGATTTTGCAAATTGTACTGAGTGATAAAGAATTCATTACCAACGTCATATTACATTTGCCAAGTGTTTACAACTTGGCAACATTATTCATTATAAACAAATTATTATTTTGTTTATCACTCCCCAGCGAAAATAACGAAGGTTTTGCAAAATATTGTTTCTGCTTTATTCCATTGAGAAGAAACTATTGTATGATTTGCAAAACTAAATATATAATGCAAATTATCGTTTTTTAAATTATTGTTAAATTTTTTGCAATTCAACTCCTAAAATTCCTGCAAGAACATTAAAATAACAATATTAAAATTTCAATTAAACATATTAGGTACTTTGTTGAACTAGTCAAAAAATACAAACGTTTTGCAAATCGTACTGAGTGATAATTAACTTGGTACTAACATCATATTAAATTTGAAAATTGCTTACTACTTGGCAACATTGATAATGATAAACAAATTTTTCTTTCTTTCATTATTCCCCGGATTAAATTCTCAAGGTGTTATACAAGGAACCTTCCAATTTCTCTTGTTTTTTACAGGAATTTAAAGAAAAGAATTAATGAAAATAATAGTTTTTCTTTCAATGTCCGAAAAAAAACACTTACAAAACAGTGAAAATTCAGAAAAAACCAAGAACTCACGAATGGGTTTTGAAAAATTAAAAAAGTTAAACTATCTCAATCAATAACGGCGAATAACGGCAGTTATTTGGCAAATAACTGCAGTTATTTTATTACTTTAAACATCTTTTTTAAAGAAACGAGAAACCTGCAAAAATCCTCGATAATTATATACAATGCAATGGATCGTAGCATTCGTCCCACATTGCGTTATCCAATAAAAAAACAGTAAATCCATTACAAACTATATGGAAACCTACAATAGTGAGGAAAAATCCGTCTGCAACACCTTGAAATTTTATTCTGGGGAATAATTTAAAAAAATATAAGTTTCTTTGTCATGATCAATGTTGCCACGTAGTAAACAGTTTGAAAATCTAATATGATGTTAGTACTAAGTTAATTATCACTCAGTACGATTTGCGAAATGTTTGTATATTTTGGCTAGTTTAACAAAGTACCTAATTTGTTTAATTGCGATTTCAATATTGTTGCTGGTCGTGCAACGTTTTGCAAATTTAATATTTTTTAGATTTCGACATTTCCAACATTTGCTACCCAAAAACGCAACATTTGCAATTCTCGCAGGAATTTTATGAGCCGGATTGCCAAAAATGCAACATTAATTTAAAAAAAGGATAATTTGCGTTATGCATACAGTTTTTCAAATCATATAATAGTCTTTTTTCAATGAAAAGAAGCAGAAATAACTTTTTGCAAAACCTTTGGTATTTTCGCTGGTGAGTGATAAACAAAATAATAATTTGTTTATAATCAATAATGTTGCCAAGTTGTAAACATTTTTCAAATGTTATATAACGTTGGTAATAAGTTGTTTATCACTCAGTGCGATTTGCAAAATGTTTGCAATTTTTGGCTAGTTTACAAAAGTAACTAATTTGTTCAATTGCAATTTTAATATTATTGCGGGCCGAGCAACGTTTTTAAAATTTGATAATTTTCAGATCTCGACGCTTCTAACATTTGCTACCCAAAAACGCAACCTTCTCAATTTTCGCTGAAATTTTAGGAGTCAAATTGCAAAAAATTTAACAATAATTTAAAAAACGATCATTTGCGTTATGTATTTAGTTTTGTAAATCATACAATAGTTTATTCTCAATGGAAAAAAGCAGAAACAACATTTCGCAAAACCGTCGGAATTTCCACTGGGGAGAGATTAACAAAATAATAATTTGTTTATAATTAATAATGTTGCCACATCACGAACGTTCTGCAAATTCAATACAGGATAGAGACTGAGTTTATAATTACTCACTCAAGTTTGCAAAATGTTTTGAATTTTCGTGGAGCAATGGAGTGCAAATTAATTTTTTTAAACAAATTGCCGACCCGACCACGTTTTGCAAAATTTGATTTTAGCTCAGCATATAAAAACACAAATATAGACTTTTTTTGAAGACCTTCGGAATTTTTGTTAATTGATTAGCTATTTCCACTGGTCTAGGACTCGCGCTCGGCTGTGGAACGTCTTCTGCGCAGATTCTCGGAACCTATGGGCCCAGTTCTGGCGCGCGTGGTGGGAAATAGTGTCGCTACTGCTGAGAGAGAAGGATCTGTCATCCGATTCAGCTGGATTTCGTCGCACAGCAAGATCAGGGGCAATGAGGTCGCTGACAGTGTAGCTAAGCAGGCCTCTAGATTTCCAGTCATTGCTTTAAAAGAAATTCCTGTTTGTGATCTTCGGAAGGCTTGTCAAAGGAATTTTGACTTCTAGGCAGCGTTGTGCTGGCCTTATGGCACGACAGACGGGTGAAGGAGGAACTACTACTCACGGATTGATGTTCAGTCGCCCAGGTCTTGGTTTCGCGGCAGGGAAACATGACAGTTTCATCTCAGTTGCGTTTTTTTATTTCTTGTTTGCTGCTTAAAGTATAAATATTTGTATATGAGTAGTTAGCTTGTATATACTTGTATGGTTTGAATTTTCCGGCTTCCTGCGTGGGTGACTCCCCTCCCTTCCCTCCTAATGGTGGGTCTGGTATGGATTGAGGGGGGCGCCTTCGTGGGATCGAGACAGTTCGCTCTTCTCTTACTTTAAAAATGTAGAATATATAATAATTTGCTCTAGGATTTATCTCCCGTAAGTATAGATACGCTAAAATATATAAATTCTTCATAAACCTTATTCACATACTCTGTTTATACTTCGAGACGAGACAAACATCTTTTAAAATTGTCAGGTTATGACGCTCCAATTTAAAAATTTTTTCAAACATTTTTTGTTACTTGACAACTATGTACAATCTAAAATGAAACTTTTCTAATTTTCGTTTACTAATAATAAGGTAACCACACTGTGTTTACTTAATTGTATTACTTTAACTCTAGTTTTAGTCAAAAAAATATTTTTTAATAATTTTTTTTACGATATATTGTATCCTCTACAGAACTACGCCTTGAAAAGGACTCGGATCTGTGTCACAACATGTCGGCAATATTTAAATAAAAACATCAAAAAACAGGAAAAAGCCTTCACTACATTGATATTCTTAGATACCGAATAAAATTAAAACATTATCATCAAATGTTCGCAAAGGTAAATTGGAGGCGGCAGTTGGAAGTAGTGTCGCAATGGGTTGCAACATAAATGTAGTAAGGAACAAGATTACGAAGTTTGCGAAAATCCGGGTGTATACTTCTATTCCTGGTTCTTCTTGCTAATCTACGTTTCGGTGTCCCTTTTCCTCATCAATTCTCTCATTTCTACTGTAATCCATGTAGCCGTTTCCCTTTGATAACGTGGTACGTATAAAGGCGCGAATTCATTGAATGCACCGGTCACAATGGTAATCAAACCGTTTACCTTTGTATTCACGTCATGAACTGAGGATAAATTCCCGCAATCATATGACATTAACTGATGCTTAAACTTTTGTTCATTGATTAGTATAAGATTTCGAGTCAGTATAGCAGTAGGTTTAGGTGGGAGATTACTGACCAATTAGTACTTAATATTGATAAGATCATGGTTAGTCAAGACCGGAATTGCATGCTGTAAATAGTATATAGTACTTTGTCGAGGTCATCTACAATAATTAAATCTATGCAAGTACTAGTAAGATTAGAGTGATGAGTGAAATAATGTGGCACTATAGAGAGTCTCGCGGAGTAAATTACAGATTTCAACTATGTAGTCAGGTTAGTATACGAAATTAAATTAGTGTTCAAATCTCCAGTAAGTATTACAATATTATAATTTGGAGTGAGTGTGAATATTTCCGATTCAAGTTCTTTACTATAGTTGGCGTTAGGAGGTTTGTAGATAACCCCAATTAGCGAACAATCCCCCCGAAATACACCTCAACAAAGAGAAAGCCAGCGACAGAATGATTAGCCTGTGGACACACTCCCACTACTGAACCCTTAAGACTTTGATGTATATAAAGACAGACCTTGCCCCCTTCTCTCCTCTCTGTCCCTACGAAAGAGTATGTAACCCTCCAAAAACATTACACTCGAAGGGATGTCAGCCTTAGGCCAAGTTTCAGACGATGCAATGATATGGTATGAACACGTACCAAAATATTGTTTAAACTCAAGGAAATGGGCCGAGAGAGACTGAGCATTGAAGTGTCAAAAGCAAGAAATAATAACCAAAACAAGCCAAACTCCTCGAAAGAGGACATATTCGAAGATCTTTAGTACATGTAGTGTTACAAGCTATACCGTAAAGTTGCAAAAATGAACTAAAATAAAAGATATGGTTAAATACGAAATATACCCCGTTGTAATGTGTGAAAAATTTCTTTCCGCATGACACAATTTTAAATTGTAGTAAATATCTCAATGTAGCAAATGGATTTCCTACTAACCGAAATATGCCAAACAGATTACGTATAAGTAGGAATAAATAGAGAAAGGTAGAACCCAAAAAAAAGTATTAAGAAACTAAAATGAAGTTCTTTAAGACTGGATATTCACTGAGAATGATATTATTCCTAAAGATGATAATGTATTCTTCCCCACCAGACCAGAAAATAGGTTTTGTCGGAAATCTCGCATTTTCTCTCATTTCTCAATTAGACGAAAACAAGTCTCCTGCTGAATGAATTTCGCAATTATAATTGGTGGCCGCGACTGAAGCATTCAGCTCAGAAGGTCGTGTTCTAAAAATCGAAATAAGACCATCTTTGGAGTAAGGAATCTCTCAAGCAGTCGCAATTTGATTCATAAGAGATGAAAGGCCTTCCCTTGTTTGAAACGCAAACCATGGATTTCTACGGTATGAGCTAGAGAAGCCTGCTCCATAAAATTGCATTTGCGTTCCAAGTGCACCACCTGGGAAGTCAGTTAATTTTCATTACCTGGAAGTTTTATTGCGACTTTCTGGAGCTCTTGAATTTCAGTAACATTAGTCGCAATAGTCGTTTTAACCGTAGTTATGTGGCGAGAGGTTTGAATTATATTATCCTTCATGCTGGTAATGAAAGTATCTAATTTGCTCTGAAATTTTCATAAATAAAGCAGTCATAGGATTGAGGGAAGGCTTTTGAACTTCAGCTACCGATTTTATGATGCCCCCATTGACCCCAGACTCCAGAGTTTCTAAGGACTTTCCAGACCTGTTGACGTCATCGTCAGCAGCCTCCATTGTTTCAAATGTAGACGAAGTTTTCCTTTCTCGTCGAGCGATTTTATTCAACGCCAAAATTGAGCAAGCACCGCAAAGCCACCTCTCAAGGCCCTTTTTCACCTTATCCGCTTCCTTTACGCATCCATTGTGCACCAAAATGCTACATTTTCTGTATGTTAATAGTCCAGAAGCCCCTCTCGTGATCGTACCACTGCAGATGCCACATGCAACATGATAGTAGGCGTCAGTTCAAAATTGACGTGGACAAAAAGTTCACAAATACCAGTTTTCTGACAGAAACCGTTTGAACAATTAGAAAATCCAGTGTACAACTGCTTTTAGTTCATTTGCAACAAAAAATGTATACAAAATTCGCTCGAATGTAAAAACAGTTAAACAAAAATAGTGGAGCCTATTAAACCACGTCACTAGTCACGTCTAGTGCAGTGATTTGACAAAGTAAACTTCAGTGAAAAATGCGAAGATGCACTGCGCGCAAATGTTTTCGCGCCCCCAAAAATTTGGAAGTACTCTATAATGAGAGAAAGAGACAAGATATTCCATTCATCTTATGAACCCACGAGAATGGAAAGACATACCAAAAAAGGACAAGGGATCGCACATTCAACCAACCCGATGATGAGTACCTGATAAAATCCCGTGGAATGGATGATGCTGTTCGAATTTAGATAAAAATAAATGGCGCACATCGAAGTCCATTTAGAGAAAAGCAGAATAAGAGAAGCTAAGTAATTTCAACTTCCGATATAATGATCCCCGATTTACTGCGTTTCTAGAACTGCTGGCATACAGCAGCATACAGCAACATACAGCGCCGATACTCACTAGATGGGTTACCGAAGACGAGGAATGGCTACTTTACCAACCTTTGGAGTCAGCTTGATGGCGGGTTTCTACTCTTCAACGGCATGCGATCGATACTAAGGCCACCTGATGGCTATGACGTATGAACTTAGAAACCTGCATTATTATCAACTTCATATAGCTCAACCCTATATATTTTATTTCCGCCCTTCCCTCGGTTTCCAGAGAGTATTTCTTCAATCGCCACTTGGGGACGCAACTTGTATCTAAAAAGACAATCTAAGGAATTCAATTGAGAGTCTTTCCGTCTGCAACTAATCTCTCTGGCAACGCTGTGCTTACTCGATACACTGAGCAAATATTACAAAATGAGAAAAAAAATTCGAATTTTGTTCCGCCATATTGGATCCATTGATTTTAATTTTAAAAATTTGGCACCATATGATGGTTCAGCAACCCCAAAAACATTCAACCAAAATTTTTAAAAAAGTTTCGGATATGGCGGAAACGCGACTTTTTACGGTTGTTTTTTGAGGTTAGGTTTTGGAACACGAGCCAATCTGATATTTCAGACCACTTTTTTGTGGGGCTGTGTAATTGATATGTCGGGGCGGAAAACTCATCGTATCGATGCCTCCTTGCTGAGCTCTCCGGTCTGAAATTGGCGGTACGGACTCTTCGGTCTTGTGTTGTGTTTGCACCTGACTCCGCTACGTGTATGTGGGGCGGAAATGGTTTCGGATTGAGGAGTGTGGCGTGCGGGTTCCGATTTGGGGGTTATAGAAATTGGGAAGTTGTAGAAAATATGTTGAGGAATGTGGCTTCTCTAAAATATCAATATGAGCCGTTATCGTAGGATATCATGTACTTAAAAAGACGGGGGAAGTGTCGGACGAATTTTCAGATCGCTCATACTCATAGAAACTCGCTCATACTTCCAGAAACGTTAATTTCGCATAATAGAAACATTTCCACGTTCTTTAAAATTCGAGTCTTCATGAAGTTAGCAGAGTTGTGATTGTCAATGGACTGTGGTTAATAAGAAGATTAACTTCGGCGAATCAAATGGTGATCATTTCATAGAATCTTTGGAGAGAGTCGTAGCCTTGCGGAAGCAATTAAGTATTAGTAGAATGGGTGAGAGTCGAGAGCAGAAGAAGTTCACCGCGTATAATATCTTTTAACGTGATACGCATAATTACAATGATGAATTAGTGCAAAAGGGGAAAGTTTCTAACCATGCAGAAGAACTCAAGGAGTTGAAGGTGGTTGGAAATAGGGAGATTATGGATGACCGAGATTCAATCTCACGGAAGATTCGTAACAGGAAAAATTAAGAAGTTAAAGAAGACGAGGTCTCTGTTGTTACCGTACCTTCTAGCAGGATGATGAGGGCAGTTGTCTAACAAATAGGTGTAGGTGAGAACAACGTTTACAGAGAAGAGAGGCATTTCATTTGACAGATACACAAAAGAAATTGATTTTTATTACAGATCATACAAGGAAGTTCTGCTAAAGTTCAGCGAGAAAAAACAGTTTTCTCGTCTGCGTGGTCACTGCAGCTATAAAGCCAGCCACATGAATGAGGGAGGACGGTTGGGATACGTAAAGGCCGTGGACTCTAAGAAGTTGGAATATGTGGTGGGAGGATGACAGAGTGTTGTGCTCACAGAAGATCTCTCCCCACGTGACAGGTGTTTTCGATGTGTGTAAATTATCATCATTATTAACATCATATATCACCTAATTGGATCACGTCGGTAACGTTATTTGTCTTGTACGAAGAACTTCCAGTTCTCCGTACAGGGGAAATATGTTACGGACAAGCGAACCCATCTACCTGTGTCCCGAACCGGTCGCTATTATTGTAATCAAACTCCGGGAGGTCTTTGTGAAAGATATAATGTAATTAAGGGAAAGCGTTATTATTGCCCGCATTTGTGATTGTATAGGGTCTAAAAGTGTAGTGTAAGATCAGATTGTATTTTTCGGGTCAGATATATTTTGGTCCTCGGAGCGCGTTGTCGTGTGGTGGCCGTGCCGTGGGCGACAGTAGTGTAATGGCCGTGGATTGCCCAACAGGGTGTTATGATCGCGCGGTGATCCAATGTCGGTAAGTCAAATGTCGACGTTGTGATTAAATGTGAGTGGAATTGGAGCGTGAAAAGATCCCGATCTCCAAGGAATACCGTGGTCAGGTTGGTAGGTGAAGGATTGAATAACTTTATAGGTGAGACGACAGGAGCTCAGAGAGCATCTATATGACGCAAGGAGGGGTAAAGGAGGTCGGGAAATGCGAATACCAAGTAATCCGAGAATAGACAGGACGACGTTGTGGAAAGGATAAAGAGTGTTTGGACTCGCGCAAGATATTTCTCTACGTAAATAAGTAAAAAAAACTGTAAGGATTGGAAATTCATCAGAATGAAAGACAGTGTAATATTTTTGTAAACTCAAGGTGGTTTTGCAATTTATTCACGCCGCTTCTTCTTCGATTTTTAACAGTGGAACCGTTCTGGTTGCAACACCAACAGTTGGTTATATATGCCAGCAACGGTTCACATAATATTCCTTCGCAGTGATAAAATTAACGCATTATGTTTTCTTCCTATTGGACAATTAACAGATGAAGCTGAAGAAGCTAACAATACAATCTATGAACATATCCGACAATTCAACACTCGGAAATATAGCAGAGAGTCTACTAATACAGATGATAGGCGCAAAATATTGATCTCCACTGATTATTAACAGGAATGATCTTAGAAGAAATTTTCTACATTATAATATTATTTCCATTCAAATTTCTTGCAATATAACTTTTTAAAAAACGTAAAATTGTTGAAAATGATAGAAAAAACACTTTCAAGAAATAATTTGTTTATAAAATGTGTTTGTTTGCTTATTACATTATGAAAGAACATTTTTAAATTGCCATCGTTTCAGTCATATTTCTTTATTTATGAAAAAATGAAGAAAATGAATGAAAAATTGGGCTGAAAAAATCTCTGGAAAATTTGATCAGCTTTTTAAAAATTTTTTACGTCTGTATCGGTCAAGGTTTGTGCCCTATTTTTATTATTTTCTTTTAACGCAGGGCTATGATGCCTTGCAAACCACGATGCCCAGAAAAACCAGGAGCTTGAAACAGCTCATATTTTGGTCTGATTAACGCAGGACGCAAAGTCTCATTAACCCATAGTTGCCATTTCTTCAAGAAATGATAGTATAAATTTCATTTAAACAGTAAAAAAAAGGAAGGGATAAAAACAGTTTAAATTTTGAATCTCTTTTATTGAGCGTATTTCAGAATGTAAACTTTCGGAAGAAAACATGCATACACTTAACAATTTAAATTCCGTACCTTTTACTGTGATTTAGAATTTTCTTGTGAACTTTAGAAAACCTTTTTTATCATGTTACAGGTCAAGCACAGAAAGAATTCATTTTTTTTTGTTTAATTCCGAGTGTACGATAACGTGACAGGGTTGAAAAAGGGGTGTAATCCTATCTCAGCGCTGCCACCGTCAGCTTGCTACGTACGATATAATAATTTTCAATATTAAGAGCCAGTGAAAGAGCTCTAATACTATGATGTACCGGACGTTTAAGCTGCCAAATTAATTTTATTAATTTGTTTAGATTTGTGGGATCGTGATTACCAACTTATTAATTCAAGATCTTTTCTTTTTCGACTGCCCTGTCAGTAAGGTTTCACGGATTCTATTGTGTTAGATGAAAACATACGATTGATATGGGAGTCAGCTGTTTGGGTTGTGATTGGTATTCTCGTATAGCGCAAAATTTTCAAAGTGGTTCGGTGCGAGGTAGATTTTTGTATATATATATATAAAAGGGTTAAACAACCACCGCAGGGTCCCACTGAGAGCAACCGCCATCCAAAAAAGGACACCGGCTCCCAGTAGAACCACGGTAAATCACACTTATGGCCACGTCTCACAACCGTGAGATGGGTGGTCACAGGGCACAATGAAATCACAACGACAGGCCGGCGAAACCCTCGTGTGTCTTGAGGACACGAAGCGACCCAAGGATGACAGCTTTCTGCATCCATCTCGCAAGTGCCTTGGCATATTTTTGGCACGCGGGTATGGCTTTAAGGTTACGAACCAGCGATAGTTTCGCACCTCCGAGAGCACCTATCACAAGGACAATTACTTGTACCGAATATTTTGGGTACAGACGTTTCAGCTCTCTTTTAAAGTCTTGATAACTCTCCTCCTTTTCTTTCTCCTTGACAGTAATGCATTCGAATGGAGCCGAGAATTCGATCATGAATATAGTTCGTTTCTCGAAGTCTTGGAGAACGATGTCAGGCCTCGAGTGTGCAACGGAGACTGCTGTCCGAAAATCGTAGTTCTAGAAAATTGGGCACTTCTCGTTTTGGACAATTGACTCTATCTTCCTTGGAGCGTTCGGCAGGGCAGGGTCGCGACCAGCACCGTAAGAGCGATGAAGATGGTAATAAAGCACTCACCGTGCCGCATTATGTCTATAGATATACGTCGTTCCTGCGTGGGTCGGACACCCAGATAGTATGTGTTCTAGGTACTCAGCGTGTGCATGACACGCTCTGCACCTATCACTGGGAACTTCTTGACATAAAATGCGGTCACGGTATGCTAAGGTGGAAATGACACCATCCCTGCATGCAAAAATAAAACCCTTGATACCTGAATTAGGCCCTGATGATCTGAGGAAAGCAAAAGTTTGCTCCTTCGACAAGGACTGTTTTTCTACATTTCTGTGAAAGTGTCCGTGCATTTTCTTTTCGAGTAGCTGTTGGTGAAATGTTTTAATCTCTGCTTTCTTTATTTCGGCTTTTAGAAGGAAAGCATCTAGATGGCTTAATGCACTTTCCTCACTTCTGATGTTAAAATTCAGGCCAAGGGTCTGGGCCGTTTGCTCCGCGGCTTTGTAAAGGAACGCTCCTTCACCAACCATCTCGTAGTTCCTGACCATTTTTAGGAGAGAATCTCTGCCATTCGCAACGATGTAAGCTATACTTAGAACAATTCGGTTATGAAGACACTGGAGATTTAGAAGTCCGCGTCCGCCTTGATGGCGTGAAATGTATAATCGCGGAACTGACGCATTGATATGTAAGCTTTTATGCATGTGCATTATCCTACGTCTGGAGATATCAAGGGCCTTAAGCTCGTTCTTCCTGAATTGAACCACCCCAAACGAGTGGAGTAGAAGCGGGACGGCAAGCATGTTAGTCGCAGATACCTTGTTCAACGCCGACAGATTGGAAGACCAAATCTGTCGAAGAAGATGCTTGTATCTGTATATGTATAGGTCTCTCCAGTATTAAGATGTCTAATAACACTTATATGCACAAGCTCAGGGTCTTTGGGAACGCCAGTAATCTTTCCTTTCTTCAGATTTACTTTGGCACACTTCTCCAAACCAAAGTTAATCCCAATCTCTCCTGTGTACCCATATATATATAGTGAAAAGTTTGTCATAAGGACAACCGCAGGATTTCGCCGGGAGCGGGTGCTAATCTAAAAAATTGCACCCGCTCCCAGCGAAATCGCGGTAAAATTTCAGCTGTAACCACGTCTCACGACCGTGAGATAGGTGGTTACAGTCTGCGACGAACTCAATACGATGGTCCGGCAAAAGTCTCGTGCACCCTGAGGACACGGAGCGACCCAAGGACGACCGCCTTCTGCATTTTCCCCGCAAGTGTCTCAGCATTTTTTTGACACGCAGGGATGCTTTTCAGGCTATTAACTAGTGAAATCTTGGCACTTCCAAGAGCGCCGATGATCAAGACGATTAGCTTAACAGAATATTCCGGGTATAACCGTCGCAACTCCCTTATAAGGTCTTTATACCTCTCTTTCTTTTCTTTCTTCTTGGCTGTGACGTTTTTATCAGCTGGTGCCGAAAATTCGATAACGAACATGGTTCGTTTCTCGAAGTCAAGGAGAACTATGTCAGGCCTCGAGTGCGCAACAGAAACAATTGTCGAGAATATGAAGTTCCAGTATATGCGGCACTTCTCATTTTCGACAATTGACTCTATTTCTCTAGGAGCGTTTAGCGGAGAGGTATTTGGGCTAATGCCATAAGAGTGACAGAGATGGTAATAAAGCACTCTTAGTGCCGCATTGTGCCTTTGGATGTAGGTCGTTCCCGCATGAGTTGGACAACTAGATAGTATGTGTCCTAGATGCTCGGGGTGTGCATGACACGCTCTGCAACTATCATCGGGAATGTCTTGGCTCAAAATGTGGCGACGGTATGCTAGAGTGGAAATGACACCGTCTTGACATGCCAAAATGAAGCCCTCCGTGCCCGACTTCAATCCGGGTGATCTAAGGAAAGCAAACGTTAGCTCATAGGACATCGACTGATCTTCCACATTTCTGTGGAAGATGCCGTGCATCCTCTTGTCGAGGAGCTGTTCGTGGAAGTTTTTCTCCTGTGCTTTCTTAATCCGGGCCTTCAGGAGTGAGTATTCAAGATGGATAAGATTTGATGCATTTTGCTCACCCCTAATATTGAAGTCAAGGCCGAGTGTTTCAGCAGCCTCCTCCGCTGCTTTGTACAGAAACGCCCCTTTTCCCACTTCTTCGTGTTTCCTGACCATTTTAAGAAGAGGGTCTTGTCCATTTGCAACTATATGTGCTGTACCCAGAATGAGTCTGTTGTGAAGACATTCAAGGTTCAGTATTCCGCGACCACCTAGGCGGCGTGAGATGTAAAGTCGCGGAACAGAAGACTTAAGGTGCATGCTCTTGTTCATGTGCAAAACCTTTCGCGTCCCGATATCAAGGGATCTGAGCTCGTCCTTCGTCCATGGAACCACTCCAAATGAATAGAGTACTACCGGGACGGCAAGCATGTTCGTTGCAGATACTTTGTTTCTCGCCGACAGTTCGGAAGACCAAAGCTGCCGGATGAGACGTTTGTATCTGCATCGGAGAGTATCCTTTATAGATGTCGCGTCCTGAATGCGTCTCTGTGGCACGCCCAGGTATGTATAGGTCTCTCCAGCGCAAAGGTGTCGTATAGCGCTTCTGTCAACGAGCTCAGGATCTTCGGGGATGCCATTAAGTACTCTTTGACAATTTTCAGAGCTAGATGTAGTTTATCTTGATTCCTAGCATAGATCTTAAGATCATCCATGTAAAATACATGAGTGACCTTATGCTTTCGGTTTCCAGGTTTTCCGCAGAGATACCCTTCGGAATGGCGAAGTGCGAGATATAGTGGCAATAATGTGAGGCAAAAGAGGAGAGGGCTCATGGTGTCGCCCTGAAATACACCTCTCTGAAAGGTGGTAATCAATCCAGGCCATCGATAGAAATCGCTGATAGTATGCTGCGTCTTTACAGACACATCTATCGATGAGCAAGTTCTCCCGACATCCCGCTACGCCTTTCTTTGAGCCACGTTGTTCATACATCTCTCGCCATACAGGTCCAATTGTCCGAACAATCCTATCATTTAGGATAGCTGTGAAGATCTTATACAGTGTGTTCAGACAAGTTATTGGCCTGTAATTCTTAGGGTCAGCTAAGTTGCCCGTCTTCGGCAGGAGCACTGTGCGCCCTTCCACCAACCACCCCGGAATAGGCTCTTCCGACTTTAGATATGAGGTAAAAATTCGGGCCAGATGCTGGTGGGTTGAAGGAAACTTCTTCCACCAGAAGGTCTTGATGCCATCTGGTCCCGGAGCGGAATAGTTCTTCATGCCTCTTAATACGTTTTTCACCTCCCCGGTAGTGATAGGTGGGCATTCCTCCTGAGCTGTGATGAGGGCATTGCACAGCTCCTTGAAACTGTTTATGTTCTTTGAGCCTTCTTTAAGTGGATGTTGGACTTCGTAGACTTCTCTCCAAAATGCTATGACCTCCTCTGGTTTGGGCGGATGGTCGACAGTAACTGGAGGGTCTTGGAAGAGTCGAGATGGGTCAGACGAAAACTGTTGATTTTCTCTGACCCACCTCTCTCTCCGCTCTAGACTTCTCCTAGCGTTAGATAGTACTCGTATTCTGTCAACAATATGCTGCCTGATGGTCAGTAGCTTTGACTTGTTGATTGTGTGATGACGGATCCGCAGTTCGCGCGTGAACTGTCGAACCTTGGCAGTGAAAGTCCTGCCAGATGTTATGTAGTCAATCACACACTGAATGCGGGACGCGTACTGTCTTGCCCAGCCTATCTTTGTGCTAAGTTAATGCATTCGTCTTTTGGTCTTATGATCAACCGTTGGTTTTGTTTTACGGTTTGCATCTGCCAAAGTTCTCGCTGCATTGTACACACTACAATTGATAGTCCAGAGGTCGGATTCTTCGGAAAAATCTCCACGAAGCTCATCATCCAGTTCAGTCAGATCTTTGGGCTTGGGAGAAACCTGAATGTTGATGTTTCTCCGGGTCTTGAAGCATCGTTCTCCCTCTATTGGATGCCTGTTCGAGGCTGGTCTCAGTGTCGCCTCTCTTTCTCTGTTGCCGGCTTGTTCTGGCTGCGGTTGTGTAGGCGCTCCGCTTATATAACCCCTTCTCCGGAGGTCCTCGGCACGGTTTCGCAGCCGTTTTTGCGAAAAATCCGAGAGCTCTGGGTGTTTCTCGCACCACAGAGCATGCAGTCGCGCCATGTAACCTTTTCGTTCAGGGGCCATACTGGTATCATAGCACTCCAGCAGGTCGTCCCTGAGTCGATCCGTCCACTCAAAAGTAACGAGATTCCGCCGGTCAATCGCATTGACTCCGTCTTGATTGGCTCCCCCAACTCTAGGGTAGTCGGCATTGTTGTCCGACCCATTGTCGGGAGCCCTGCGCGTTCGATTGTTTTGAACCGCACTTCCTACAACTATGTTTGGTGTTGTCATTGTTGTTCCCACGAGCAGCTAGGGAAAAGGGTTAGTCCATCCTTGTAGAGCGCCGCGTGCAAGGATAAGGCTGATACTCTGAGTGGTCGCCCGGTATCCCAGAGTCACCGTTTGAGACACCACACCCAGGTGCCATTCAGCTTTCAGCACGGTTGTTACGCCTCCACTTAGGAGTTATTCCTTCGGGACCATCCCTGGACAATTGTCCGCGACTGCTTATTAATTATTGTAACCATATTCAGCAGAAACCCTTGGTACAGGGACCCTCTATCCGCAACCCGAGGACGCGTCCGGTGGCTTTGTCATAGGCCCTTCGGTTCGAATCCCAAGGAATCAAAACCGAATACCGAATATATATATATATATATATATATATATATATATATATATATAT